>KI422810.1:19676-51679 GCA_000473375.1 Anopheles culicifacies
AGTAAGTAAAACTTTTAACATGGATATATTTTAGTGTGTTAGCTGTATTTTTAACCCATAAAATTGAGAACATCTGAAAAACAATGTGGGAAGGGCACTTTATTTTGCGGATAATGTATGTTACATGGATCCATTTTCATCTCGGCAAATTAATATTTAACAGTGTACTTAAAAATAAGACAAAACTATGAGAAGACGTAACATTTTTTTTGCTACAACTACAACGTAACATCATTAATTTATTTCTTCGACATTTTCCGCTTTTCTAAAAAAAAATAAAGATAGTCTTATAGTTATTCTGCGTACTGTAGCAGACTGCACCAACAAAAAAATAACTGTGGATATTTTGGAGGGTTTATTTGAGAGTGGAAAATCTATCGCCCATCTCCATTCACTGTATAGACTCTCGAACAATAGAAGACTCAACAAGAATATCTCATGCGAAGTGTTATCGAACTAGTGTTGTCCCTTATAGAGCTGCCCGGTACGGGAAACGATGGAGTGAAGCAAAAATAATGCTCCAAAATGGATGGCACTGTGCCGTCCAATCGTCCATCAAATGCGCTGGGATGCTCTTTTTTCTTTGATGGAAACAAAACTTTTCCCTGCGTCATGTCGGCCTGTGGCCGGCAATAGGGATAGAGCGTTTTATTGTGTACCGTGTGCTAAAATTGTCCCTCAGGCGACATTGTGTTTTCTCTGCTCTACTCTACCCCAATTTCGGCCTCTTGAAATGTGGGACGGGTAAGAGCAAGTCATCGAAGCGTCACCAGCCACCACTAGGATCGCTTCCCAACCGCTTGGCACCTCATCAGAAACAGAACAACGATGAGGATCATCATGATGATGATGATGATGATGATGACGATGATGAAAGAAAACTTTGATGCTTCTGAAAATTTTATTTAATAAAAGCGTAAAATCTCAGCGGGAAGTTCGCTTTCAGAGTCAATTAAATTATCAATTTTCCAACCGTGCGTTCGTGCGCCACCGGCCAAACCCCTCGGTAACCCGCGCGGTACGGGTGGGCTCCGGAATATGAAGGCCGGAAAATGTGCTGATATCGCAGAATCGAACGTTTGTGCCACCCATAGGGTGGCACGGTTGGGCTGGGGGTGCAATAGAAATCGACCGGGAGCTCCCACAACCCGCCTTCCTGGCATAATCCATGTTTGCCAACTCTCCAACCCCAAAACTTTATCCCACCGGGGTACCGTACCGTCGTAGACGGCGCCAAATGATGATGGGACATAAAAAGCACAACGGACGGTTTCGATACGGCACAATGGCGCCTGGTGCAGGGTTGGGGGGTAGAATCGCGATATCGCTTTTAATGCTATTAGCCTTCGCACAAACGGATTGAAACTGTGGGTGGGCGAAATGGAACGTAGGCGAACGGGAGTGTCGACTTTGAAAGCTGGTGTTTTTTTGCTCATTATTTTTTTTCCTTTCTTTCCACCACCGATCCGATCCGACTGTGAGCGTCTGTGCTTATTAGTGTCATCATCCTTCGATTGAAGAGGGATCGATTTTGTGGTAATGCAATCAGAGCATTTTTTAAACCGAATCACTTCCGACGACGCTTTTAGAAGGAATTATTGATTGCATTATAATTTTGTTTTAAAAACGTTCATGCATTACAGTCGGTGAGAAGATTAGCAAGGCAGAAACTTTGCCAAAGAAACGTCGCTCAGTTAAATCGAGCGCTAGCGAAATGCAATACGTTTCCGCTGATGGACCTCGTTTACGCCCCAGCGTGAAAATCACCCTCTAGCTACCTGTGGCATTTGTACAGCAACTTATTAATTAATACCCAACCTATCAGCTGGCAAATTCCTTTGCCACCGTTCGTTTCAGACCATCCACCAGCAATTGAGCGGAAATTCCTTCCGCGGTGAATCATTCAGGCATGCTAAGGTAACGTCTTTAAAACCGGTTTGGAGTGGGCAATGATTGTTTTGCTTCCTGCTGCCTGTTTGCCTTTTTTGCTTCAATGGTAAGAGGTTCGAGGTGAGTGATTTTGTCGTTTTTATTAGCCTTGAGGTCAATTCGCAGTCAATTAATCACCAAGTTTACGAAGTACAGCAATCTCCCAACAGGCTGAAGTAATGATGTTGTAATGGAAATGGTGATGTTAATGTTGCCGGAAGGCAATAAGCGAGGTTGCAACCATATTCTGTGGGAAAGTTCTTTGTGGATTTTATTTTTTTTATAATAGAAACATTAGATGCTAAAAGAAAAATGTAAGTAATGATTGAAATTATGAAACCAAATTGATGTTTTCTTAACACTTTACTTTGCTAGTACTTTAATACTAAATAATATAGTATAACAGCTACAGAATTATAATAATTTTTTGTTTGGTCAATTAACATTTTTGTCGATCAAATATATAAATATTAGTTGAAGCTAAAGTAAATTTAATAGAAATACTATAAAATTTATATTAACTAGAAAATGCTTGCCATGCATATACATTTCTTCGTACAACTTATTTGTTGGACCAATTTAAAACCATTGCTTGTAGATTGTAGTGAATTGCGATCACACCGCGCTTTGCTTACTTGTGCGATGGGGCTCTACTACCGTACTGCTGTTGTAGGGCCGCGATAGAGCTCTACAATAGTACAACTGCTGTAGGATAGCAAGCATAGAACGATGGTGGAACAGTGCCCATCATCATAAGATAAATATGACCGAAGGAGGCGCCTTTGGACTCTCTCAAACACTAACCGCCATATAAAGCACTAAATTTGCGAATTTATAATTCTTTCAATATCTACAAATTGATTCGTTGTGAGTTTATTCCGCAACATGGATAAAAAAGATGCAAAAGTAGTAAAAACTATTTTTATTTACTCTTTTACAAGTAAAATAAATAAACTTTTCCATTCATCTGTTAAAAATTGTAACGATTTAAATGAATTAATGACGATTTTTAAAATAATCCATTTGCATAACGTTTAAGCAACTTCGATAATTAAAGTTCAAAAAGAATGATGTATAACTACACCTTTATTAATATATTTTTTTGTTATTATTTGTGACGGAGGGCCAGGCCAAACTGATAGCCTGGCCTAGACTTAATTTAACACGTAGAAGGTTGGTCAGACCATGCTACGGGGGGGCGGTCCGAATGAGATTTGAACCCCGGTCCGTGGTCTGTCGCCGATCTAACTCTCCCACCGGGCCGCCCGAATGAAAAATTCTTCTAATGAACATATTTTTAAACAAACATAATATATAAGTACGTAAAGTAAAATATGGAACTTAGCAACTAAATTTTGAAGTAAAATATGTTCTTAAAGTTTTACAATTTACAAATTAACAAATAATGGTTGCATAAACTTGTTGAAGTTTCAATTTTAGAAAATATTTCAAGGATGCACCACGCTCCAAAGAATCAAGCTCCCACCTAGTCAAGCATCATTGAACAGCAGTTTATTTGACGTTTGTTTGAATCAAATTTTAAATGTAGGCTTGCAAAAAATTGTGTTTTACTTTGCGAACTTTATTTGCATTGCACTTTGTCTGGAGTTTCAGCAGAATTTTAGTTGCGAAACTTCAAAATGCATGAAAATTTAACTTAATCGATCACTAACCCTATTTTCATTTGTTCTACAAAGTACAAAGATTTCTGGAATGTTTTGGAGTAAAATGGAAAATTGTTGTTCAGCGTATCAAAGATGTTTTGTTCTACAAAAAGAAAAAAGGATTTCAATATGCATCAGATACAGCAGAGCTTAAATAAATTCAAACATGTCGGATTAACACATTGTCCTAATTGATTTTGCTTTATACAACTGCAGTGATGACCATGATAGTGATAATAGTAACATTGCTTTGATTTAGGAAATAGATTTGTTAACACTTGTAGGATATTCCAGGAACTTGCACGATGTCTTTCGTGTTCTGGTCTTCACACATTGGCCGAAAGTATCAGTAGAGTAGGTCATATGCATGAAACATATGTCCCAAACAATGGTTCTGGGAAATCACTATATTGGACAAGAGGGAATTAGATCAAGGGGATACCAATGTATGTAAAGATGGGTTAGCCATGATCTTACCAAACGGCAAGTACTTTGAGACTCTTTTTTATTGGAACATACGTTTCACTAGAATTTGGTAATCAAGGTAAATGGTAAGTTGTTTATGACACCTGTTAGTTTTCCAATGAATAAAGTTAAAGTTTTTATGTTTATAATTTTCCATATTGTTTACCAAACGAATATTTGTTTTACAATATTATTAGAATACAGCCATCGTTTCCTTCAACGCCCAACGTTGTGCGGTACTTTCGTAATCAAATAAAAAAGACGTTTCCAATTTCGCTCACAGCAAAAATGATAACAGCCCACAGAGTAGCAAACTGATGAAAACCCACTAGCTGTGGTTTACTGATGCATTTTTCTGTGCCGCTCACCGAGCTTACATGCATCCACCCTGCATGATTAGATTTACAGCGGTAGGTAGAGTATCTACCGATGGCAAAACATGCAAACTAAAAACCATGCTGTGTGTTTTCAACAAAACAACAACATCCTTCAGCATTCCCTCAATTTGGTCCCGTGAACCCATGCGTCTCTGGCGTTCGCTTGCTTGCTGCACATTTTTCTTGCTGTCGCTGAAGAAATGACAAATTTTCCTCCCGGCGGGAGGCAAAACAACCCAGCAAACTGTAATTGAATTTCAACCCTATCGTCGGCATGTGTCCACTGAGCCACTGAGGGCTGCATCGTCCTCAACGATCGATGCAGTGTGTGTGTAACTGCGACGCTCACTGATCTCAGTGGGTGTGGCGTAAGGTTAAGTTATTCCCAGGCAAATATTTTTAACTCCCATGCAGAACAAATCATCAGTGGCTGTAAAAATAATTCCATGGCAAAAAATGAACCGAAACAAACCGTAAACATATTGCAGCAGCATGAAAAAAACACCAACAACATGCCGTATAGAGCAGGATTTTCCATCAAGGAGTGGTTTGTGGTTGCAGGTTAGATCAAGCTGAAAAACTACATCATTTCATGCATTCATTTCTATCGATGCATGTCCGGTGTCATACGTACAGTACAGTGCCAGTTCAACTTCCGGCGGAACGAATGGGGAGCAAACTGCACCTCAGCTGACCATACATCCGATGGCCAAAAGTCCCCGCCGTTACAAAAGTTCCTGATGAAGGTATTGCAAACATGCAGATCTCTACACGAGAGATAACAGCACACTTGGTCAAAGCCGAAGCGCAATCGAATTGGAGATGAATTTTTAAGTGATAGTCCATTAGTCTTCAATTCACTGACTCGTGGATAGGAATAGGACACCAAGTAGGTAATCGAATTTGTTGCGGAAGTGGCTAAGAGAAGATGGACTAAATTTGGTTTCGTTTCTTTTTGTTATCCTGCTTTTGCTCAATTTCCGAGAGCATCATTTTTCTTGGCATACAGCAACAGCAACAGATTAGATTATTTTAACAAAGTTTTCATTTTGAGCCATTTCTACTTTTCTTGTGGAACTAAATTGTAACGAGAGTTTAGTGAAGTTTTGCTTTGAGAATGTTTGGCTTTAGCTCAACGTTATTAAAATTTATTCGTTTTTTTTTAAGTGCATCAAGTCATGTTGGACGTATGGTATTTTTTATTTTACCCTTTTACTGTTACTAGTATTAAGATTTGAAAATCAAAGTCTTGTTTTTGCTTTAATCAACAATCGAAAGTAGTGTTGTGGCAAAGTGCTCTTTATGGTGAGCTGAGCGAACGCAGTTATCATTTGAGCTACCTCACGAGCGGAAGCGCTTTTGCTCATACAGTCCTTAACATAACTATTAGAACACCTGTTTTTTGAGAAAAAAAGAATAACTATAAGTGCTACCTGAAAATAATATTCTAGTAAGATGTAGAGAACTTCAAAACACACACTTTGAAGAAAGAATTAGAATTTTACACACACTTTAACAATTTTTTTTTGGCACTTGCAAACTTCCTACTTGTAACGTAACTATAAGAACACCTAGGGAAAATATTGTTTCCTGGCTATGGTAATTACGGCACAATGATTTAGGCCTTCGTGAGGCCCTTCTGTTGCAGTATATCCTGATTGAGGTAGCCTAGCGGACATTCCATGAATGCCCGGAGGTGAAAGGTTCATTTAGCAACTGGTTCATCAAACAATTTCTTTTCTCTCGTGTTACAAAACTTTCATAACATAGTGCAACACACATTTTCTATAGACGGGGCATTTTTTAATGGCTCATGACCGACAAATTAGAAATATAATAGATCTATTTTGATGTGCTCTAAAAATGTCGCAACGAAATCCGCAAGTCTTTTCCATGTTGAAGAAGATGTTCAATAAGTAACAAATTTTATTTGTTTCTAAAATACATTATATGCTCAAGAAGTTAATTGTAGCTTCAACAATATTCATGGGATACAAACTGTCCTACATTTCTTTTCGGGTATTTAAAATATCCTATCTAGATGGAATAGAATGAACGAATAAAATTCACATCATCAATTCCTCTGTCTAATTTATATCGGCATAAAGGTATGAGAATCGCCCGACACAAAACCAATGCATTACTCTCAACGACGAAGCACTCAGCTTCAGCTTCAGTCAAGCGAGAAGTTTTGTAACATAAACCAATGATAAATGGTCGATGCCAGCGACACGGCGCAGCGAACGGGCATGATTCATTGGGCAAGCAATCACAAGCTACGGTTCGATCGGTTCGGTGCTCACCTCCGTTGCAGCAAGGATCAAAAACACATCCAACATTTCCTGTTGCACATTCCAGCTTGGTCTGCTGGTCAATATGTTGCTGTTGTTGTGCCAGTCTGACAATTTGGTAGAGTTCTATTGTCCACGCTGTACTACGCAACGCAACGGTTCTGCCGGAAATGAGCATAAAACATCGAATATCGAACAGGGAACCACATTTTACCGTTCCTCTTCGTGGGGGTAGTGAACGGTGGTTTCTTGCCATTTCTTTGGCATGTGTTATTCTTTTCTCTTCGTTTCCTTTCCACCTAAAACGAGCAATCCAGAGCATGTTCCAGATTGGAACAGAAATGTTGTTTTTTTTTCGCTTCTCGCCAACAAACTCCCCGTTGCACAGTTCACAGTACAAAGAATGGTGAGAATGCACCGACACAAACGAGTAACAATGCCAACGAGACAACTGTCCTTCGGTTTGGCTTTGTGTGGTGGTGGGTGTTTTTTTTTCCTCCTTTTTAGGGTCGATTGTTAGACCGGTGATAAATCACCTTTGGTTCACCTGCTGCTCTTGTACGAGTGTCAGTGCGGTTAGTTTGCTTACGGGTGGTAAGCAGCAGTGAGCAAGATTAACGGAAGCAAAGGAATGAAATGTAAACCCGAAACAGATACCGAGCCGAAACCACATGCACCGTGCGACTTTGCTGTATAAACTCGCCCATGAAGGAAGGTGTAATGTGAATAATAGCGTTGCTTAACTCTTCGATAAGAGTTAGGTAAAGAGATTGTGTAATGAATGGGAATCAGGTGAAACAGTTGAGCAGGTGAGCAATTATTACTTACAATTCATATCGAGCGTTATCGAGGCCGATATCGGATTCGTCACGTTGTTGTTAGCGGCTTGGCAGGTGAAGACTGATTTCAGATGTTTCCGCTCAAGGCGATGCAGAACGAGCGTGTTTTTGACTCGCTTGTCCGACAGCACGACGGATGTATTATTGATGACCTTGTTCTCGTACCACCATTGCACCTTCGGCAATGGGCGACCTTAAAATAATGGGAAAAGATTAAACATTACAAATATGGATAATACATCCGCGATATCGTAGTGATTGGGAAGGAGATAAGAAAATAAATAATACTAAGCCTCATCTTTACAGGGTGTTCAAGGTTAATTTGACAGTTACGACACTGTTTATAATTCACGATTGAGAGGTCCTATCAACGTTCATTTTAACGTTGTATACTAACAGGTGGTTTTAAGTGCATCAAAAACGTTTAAGCCATGATTTTTAAGGCCTGTGCCGGAAAGCAGACCGGGAAGTTTATTGACGAGAAGAATTTTTATCATGATACGTTAAGTCCTGAATAATCCATGGACAAAATTTCGCCAAACGGTAATGATGTTAGGGTTCGTGTCGTCAGAAAGGAATTTGAAGACACCGTCCTCCAGCTTATTTTTGACTAAAATCCACAGATTTTCTCTAAATTTCTAAGGAGAAAAATATTTTTCCGCAAGTAACTGTCAAATTTAACCTCAAAACCCTGTTATTTGAGCTAAATAATACAGGAGAATACTTTCACATAAGCTCTTGAATTATTGTTAATAATATGCTTTGATAATCATACATTGAAAGCTATTTTAATAAAACAAAAACAACTAAAATCAAGAACTTATCTTTGCCTAACCTCAAGCATAGTTTTAAACAACCCACACGCCTGTCCCACCTACTTGAATGCTTTCAACTTAATCATATTAATCATTGAAGTGGATTAAGTTGGGCCTCAAACGATTGCTTAAACACCGCTGCATCACATGTTACATTGATTGAACCCAATCAACTGCAAGCAAATCGGCATAACTCAGATGGAAACAAACAGCCATTTTCCACCAACCACCGTTCTACTTACCGCCCGTCGAGATGCAAGTAATGTTGATCGTAGCCCCCTCATTGTACGGTCCCAGAATGTAGTGCCGAATGTGCGATCCCTTCTCATCCACTATCAGCAGCTTTTCCGGAGGCACTGGGAAAGATAAAATACAGCCATACACGAAAGCGAAAGGAAAAGGAAAAGTTAGTTACGACATTAATGGTGACAAAATTACATTTCCGATGCGTCCCGATTCGCCCCAAAAAATACACTCACGAAAATTGAATCGGCGTTGTTTGTGACGGAGAAAGTTCATTTAAAGAATACGAACTAACATTTGCAGCGCCAAACAGCGAAGATGCTCTCGCCATGGTGTGGAAGTACATTAAATTCACCAACCCACCATCAATTTCCTTCACGCCGAGGAAAACATATTGCTTGAGGAAGAGCAAAACTTTAGCTATAGTTTGGTTTTTTGTTGCTTTTCATGTTCCTATCGGTGGTCTGTGGGTTGGGTTCAACTCTCTTAGCCGTTTCAAATAATTGCACAGCCAGAACTTTAAGCTCTACTGCAACACTGGTATTCCGCAACTCGAGTCACACGATCGCTCAGTAAACGTTCCAATGTTGGTTTGTTGCACTTTTCTGCTTCCCTCAGTGCACGAATGGGCGTGTGGACCCGACCGCAGATATGACCGGGATGCTTCGGGGCGAAACATTTCGGTGACGTTTGGATGCAATAAATTTACACCACTGTGGGCTGCCGGTACTTCTTCGAAGCGGCAAAGCTGACAACCACAACAGTTTGTCGTTCGCAGAGCTGAAGGAGTAATTTAATGTAAAGCGGCAGCAATGATGAGATACATTCCTTCCTTTCCGGATGCTCTGGACAGGACTTTGATAATGTCACAGTAAACAAACCCGACCCGGTTTGTGAGATGGTCACCGAGGATAATTAAATAAATTTGACGGCTGTTAGCAAAAGGAAGCCAGGAGCATTTATCAACTTCCTTAGCAAAGTATACTTCTGCACCCCGCAAAAGGCTATTAATATTTTTAGCAAAACAAAAATTGTTTCCCAACAAATTTTATTCTAAATGCATCTTATCACTTACATCTAATTTACTAACGTAGTTCTAAAAATGCATGTTGCGGTTTTATGCACTAATGTCAGTACAGAATACTGTACAGCAGTAATAAATTGCTCTTGGGTTTTTGGTGAGCTCAGCTTTTTCAAGCATGAAAAACATAATAAATCCTTTATGGTGAACATCTACCCACATTCACCACAAGCGTGTCAGGTTTATTAACACAATTCTACTATTTTCAATAACAAATTTCAATTATTATTTATTATGCGGCTGAGAAACAGATTTACGGCCGCCTTTTTTTTAACACATATGTCAAACATGTCTCTTCATAAGAAAAAAAAGGATATTACAAGCCATCTCGATACAAACATATTCAACTTAATGAGATGCAAAGCTTATTTCATGAGCACCGGCGGATAAACCTACAGATGATTAAGGCAAATGTTGGATTTGAATTAGGCAAATCTTTAGATTGAAAAAAGAAATTGATCTAAAAATGGTATTTACATGACGAATGAGCTAGCACCTATTTGGAGAACAGTACGGTACACTTGGCCAAGAGAACGCCTACATGTGCAGCTTTAAATTTCCGCCTTTTTAATGCAAGAATTCAGACTACTTTTGAAGAACCGCCTCCAGTCACGGGTCGCAATCGCGAGTGCTAAATGATGTAATAAATTACTAAAATTACCTGAAAAACTCATTCGTTCAGTCTAGATTCGGCATATCCTTGAAATAACTAATAAGTCCCAGCTCAAATTTCGTGTACTTTACATCAAGCAAAAACATGAAAATAATGTTTTCATTATCAAACCTTTATGAAAATTATTTATAAATATAATTCATGTTAAAATCCACGTTGGTTGAATTAAATTTCTTCACAAATAGTGAAACTAATGACATCTGAAACTATGAGAGAGAAGAAGTCTAGAAACAAATTTCACACTATTCCTCTACCTGTTATTTGCAGCTTATTATCAGTAAACAGTAGACAAGCTGAGTAAAGATGAATCAAATATTTTATTGTAAAGAAAAGGGTTTTTTTATGCAAAACTTTATTGTATAATCATTTATAATTTATTTGTTTAACAATCTAAGATACATAACAAATAAGAAAATGTATATAAACCAGACGTGGCCTTTAAATGAGTTATTGACAATAGTATATCTTCTTTCAGTCTGCTTGTGTACATAAGGATCACAAACATCTTCACAATGTGCGAGAATCCTCAAAAATCATCAACTTTCATACAATATTTGCTTCTTTTATTCATGAAGAACGGCCTGGCTGCATTGCTGTCAACCGTTATAGTGGCCATAAGATATAATGGAAAAGGTGTCATGTGGAAATAAGGAAAAGTAATCAACTTATGATGGACTTATGGAATTAAAAGACATAAACTGAAAAATTAAAGTACCGAAATTGTTGAAACAGAACTAACACTTATCAGACGATCAGAAATACTTAGTAACATGGGTCATAGAACGCCACTCCTCTAGCGTAGTCATAGCCAGGCAATCGAATGACAAATGGGAAATTGTCTAGAGAAGAAGTACTGACTTTACACTCACATGGAGAAAATCTGCGTTTAAGATCCAGAGTCTTGTATGGAAATTTGAGGATAGTTTGCATAGAGTGGTCTTGGAAAGTCTTTCTACAATGGAGAACTACACCAAAATCAGGATTAGGTATTTGATGGAATATATCAAAAGGAGATTAAGGATCATTTTCAAGGTCAACGGAGAGGCAATTGCATGTGTTAGTAACAGGGGATAGAGCTTGCGAAAGATGTCGGGAGTGACAGTTAAGGAGCTGCTTTATGAATGTGGAAATTGTAATTGTAAAATAGTGAACGGCAGGTAAAAGTAAAAATAATGTCGTGAAGTCCCAACTAAGATTAAATCAAGAATTTTATTTTCATCTACCGTGAAATATGTTTACAGTTATCTAAAGAACATATTTTGTTTGCATTATCCAAACAAATGCTTCTAAAAACTTTGTTATTTTCTTTATTTACTTTTCTGATGATGCATTCATAATCGATTGAGTTATTATACTTTTCCCAAAAGTTCAGGCTTGAGCATACATCTCCATACGCTCGTACGCACACACCCGCCGGAAGTCTTATCGCATTTCTATATGCTGCGCTTGTCTTTTCGTAACTCATGACATCCAATCCGCTGCAGCTGTGCATCTTCTGGACAGCATATTAACGATGCTATTACACAAACTTCAGCTACCATGGGCAACAAAATGGAGATTAAGGAATGCAGTTGAAGGCGACCGTCACAAGCCGTACCGAGGAAACTTGCCGAGTACTGTGTGCTGAAGTTGCCATCAATATTCTACCAACCAGGCACGTTAAACTTTTCGATACCCGTCCGGTAGGAGTGAATATTCTGATGCACGCTCGTGCACATATGCAAACTTTCCCCAAAAAAAAAAAAAAACGGATTCGTTCTAGTGCTGTATGTGCTTTTGCAAACGTAGATAGATAAATTCGAAGTGAAGTAATTGAATAAAAGAAATATGCAGAGTATGCTGTTGTGATGCACGGATCGACTGTATCCATCCGTATGCACGATCGTATTATATTTCGGGATTTGAAATTGATAAATCAGCATTAGCAGGTACATTGTACGAGGAATAGCTGAGCCAGTGCACTGAGGGAACAAGCACAGTTCTAGCTGATCAATTAGGAACTCTTCACGTGTTCAAACATACAATCGATACAAACTTTGCAAGCAGTGCATTTTAAGCCGATTCTGTTCGGTTAGTCTTCTAATCTGACCATGCGAAAAATGGTATAATTTGCTGAGAGAAATCACTTCAAGATGTTTTGAGGTGGAGACAACGCCTCAGCTAGATGCTCTCCATCAATGTCCAACGTTCTGTGTTTTTTGGTTCTTTTCCAAATTTCATTTCCATTTCCTTCCTCCTTTAAACCACAAAATTGAAACTGTAGCAATTCGAAATAAGCATGCTCATCACTTACCAAAACCAGTTGGGCGTAGAAGTTGCCCAGGAAGAAAGAAGTTGGGACTCGAGTTGGGACTACCGCTGACTTAATTGAATTTACCATTTGGTGTACGTACCAAATCGACAATATTTCTGTGAGCTTTGGATTGCAATGTTTTCCGCTTGCGATGCACAGTCCCTCGGTGCAATAGCCGGCTGAGAGCTGAACGGATGCACCAGCATGGAACACTGAACAACACTTTCATTCATTGGCGATTGCTACTGGTCCTTTCCGGGCGAATTCAAGCACCAGCGATGCTTTTTTGACCAAATTTTCAAGCCAGGCTGTTTAAAATGCCCGACAAAGGGTATAGTTGTGTCTTACTATAACATCCTTCATTTGCTACCACGACCAAGAGGCACCCAGATGCGCACTTGAATTCTGTCTGTCGTGATCTTTTTTTTTTTCTCCCAACAAGATTCACAAAAACAGGGTCAAGGCTTCAAGGGAAAGTGGAAAAACCTTGCTGAAGAACTCTTGCATTTTGTACGCCTTCTTTGCAAATATGCTCGACATCGTTGCAGCATCGAGGGTTTTTTTTGTGGAGCGTTGCAATGCATTTGAAAAACCCGGAAGCTTGATTTATGTTGCATCTTCGCGGTATTTTTGTGTGCTTATTATGCAATGCATCGTCACCTACTGCAAACTGAATGGCAAGTACCACCAAAAGAACGTCATATTTATTACCATCCATTCGGTGAAGGTGGAAGCGCCACAAAGAAATTCGTACCAGATGGAGCGAATCGAGGAGCGTATCATGAACGTAACGCATAACGTTTTCAATGGACGTTTGTTGAATGGAAGCCCGCATAAAACTTTTGCCCTGGAAGAATTGTTCCAGTGGCGCAATGGCATCTATTATCACCGTTCACGTTGTTTGACAAATTGGGTAGCTTTCGCTAAATGGCAGCGTTCAGGCATTGAATCATTTGTTCGAAATGCTGTCATTCGTGGATTAGTTCGTGAGCGGTTGGTTGGTTTCATCGCATTATATCTAACCTTACCTATTACAGTCAGCTGAACACGTGTATTACGCGTAGGGCTTTTATGGAAATCGACCCGACACCGGTAGATACCGCTGTCGGTCGGTTTCGTCTGCAGGATCTCGAGCATGGCTGGTGCTCGATTCGGGTAGAAGTTGGTCCGCCCATCGAACGACGAGTTGGAGCTACGATGTGATCCTTCCCGTATATCACGTGCATCGAACCTGAAATTAAAAGAAGAAATGGTGTGAAAGAGAGATGTAGGGTAAAATTACAAACGAAACACATATGTAACCGTTCTTCATTACGACCGTTGATGAACTACTACAATTACCTCGAGGCACAGAAATAAATTGCAAACGATTGCTTTGAAGCTATGCTCCGTGAGTTACTTCTTCTCGAACCTTGTATTTATGAAACCATGAAAGAGAATAGCAATCAAAATGAAAACATCACGCTTTTATCATTCATTGGAAACTCAAAAAAGTGTGCAAAGGCAATGAAAACACAAGAAACCCTGAAAGGAAGCAAATCGAAAGCATGTAACGCGGAAAGTGGCATAAAAATAGAAATTATTTCCTCTAGCTCCAGGGATACGCTGATTGGAATGAACAAACGAAATCAGTGAACATTTTATCCGACACACCGCCTATAAAAACTAACTAAAGAGAACCACGACCGGTCCGCGCTTGACGAGCCCACACTTTTGTTGAATTACTTTCTCATTAAAAGTTCATCAAAAACACAAATTGAAAATAATGAAAACCACGCTGCTGGTGTTGACGACCGTCCCGGTACCGGTAAGCGTCAAAACGTGGCAGGATGGTGCTTGATACTTAGAATGGAGGTGGAGGCGTGTTGGAAGCAATGTAACAGTACTTATATTTTCGGGAATTTTGCCAAAAAAATTGCTCCACATCGTGGCTGCTCCGTATCACGTGGCTTACCGGGGATGAGTTCCTACGCAAGCGGTAATCGCTTCACAGGAACGGTACCGCACATGACACTTTTTGCCGTGAAGGATGGCTTTTGGGTGAGAAATTATGACAATGATTACGTTCCCCCCGACATACGTTCATTTATCATGCAAAGGTATACGTCGCACCGAAAGACAAAAATGGTTGGAAAAATGATCCCGTGCCTTTACTTTCGAGCTCGGTAATGATTCTTGTCTTGCTCAATTTAGACGTTAATGGTATTCCAGGACCTTGTTTAAAAATGATTGAGAGGTGGATCTCGCGTTGAACCGTGATGAACTACATATTCGGTTTCAGTTATTCTTAAATACGGATTTTGTTGGAGCGGAACGATTTGTTTGAAGTAAAAATGAAGTTGCAGTACACTGATTATCTCACGCTTCTTAACAACAACCTCTTTTTATTTTCTGTTTCTATCGGAATATCCCATGATAATGATTGATGGTGATAAGTCCCTAGATGAGAGATTACTTAAAACTTGAACTTATCCTAGATCTTAAAAAGTGATGACATCAAAGAATAAGTGGAAGAGTATCCGATTCATTTACGCTTCTTCGATGACCAACTATACCGAGGATCGCTTTACTTAGGGAACTAATAATAATGGGTTACAGGATTTGCTTCAAGAATACATCCAAAGTTGGGTGAAAGCCAATCGGAATGGATCTCAACTCGTTTGGAGCAACGGGTTTGCGATATCGGTGTTAGCGTCGAGTGGGTTAAGCAGGTCCAGTAGGAACGGATTGGAATAGAACGGTGGCTGAATAGATTCACTAAGTCGAGTAGGAGCCATTTTACTTAAGCAACTCCAATTCATAGCTGCAGTGAATCGTACTGGAATCGTTATCATTTAGACCCAGTAAGCATGATCCGAACTCGCACATGGAATTTTGGGATCTACTGGAATCTTTGCACCGTTTCAACTCACAAGACTTTAATTAAACTGAAGGCTTCGGCCTGGTTGATTCGGGTTGACTTACACGTCAGTATTTAATCTTTTAAATGCAGAAAAAGCAATCGTCCATATGGTTATTGTTTTACTAGTGACTAGTGAATTTGAAGAACCCAGCAATTAAAGAAGCTTTTTTATGTTTTAAGCGAGTGATTAAGACCATTTCTGGTTCTTATGGCCTTGAATTTGCCATTATTGGGGGCACGTTTTAAGGTGTTAATTGACAATTGTCAAACATCAATTCAGACTGATAGCTTAATAGAAGAGTTCCATCATGGGCGATAGATGTCTGGCTCCAATATGGCTTCAATTTGTTTTGATCAAATTTTGACGTTTTGGTGGATAATTATGTTCATGAAAAACTTCTTCCTAGTTGCTCCTTCTTCCTCGTTCTTTATAACCATACTTTTCCGTGGAAATATTCAATTAAATGTGACCAGCCATAGATATTCTCATTTTAACTCATTTTATAACTTCAGTGCTCTGGATCCTGAGTAGTCAAATATTTTTCGGACAAAATTAAACTAAAAAACTAGAGTGACTGCTATGTTATAAGTGTTAAAGTGACCAAACACAGGTTGCATGATAAAATAAATGCCATTGGTTATGAAGACCTGAGACAAGTTTGCCATCATCAGGGTCCATTACGTTTAGTTCTTTTAGTCTTCAGTTACGTATTGTTCGTTTGGGATGCAATCTAAACAGTAGAAAAATAATGGAATGTTCTCCTCATACAAGCAGCAAGCGTTACTATCTAAATTAGACCCTGTCAGGGAGGAGTTTCATCGGATGACGTAGATGCATAAAAAGCTATATAGGCTAATGCCCCTTATTGCCGAGAAAAAGAAAAAACGACCAAAAGTCAATTTTTAATGTACGGGAATATCTTTTCAGCATATATTCAGCACATCAGTCCACGCAGTTTTGGAACATAAACTGGTCGTATGAAATGAAATGAAATGAACTGGGTGGCTAAAAAAAAGTAGACGTACAACCCAAGAAATTGCATTGCGATATCAGCTTAACAATCCACTATTGCTTTGTAAAGATTTACCAAAAAAAAACATCTTGCTTTTTCTGACTGCTCTTTCGTAATTCTCATCCTTTGTCATCTAGCTTCTGCACAGTAGCATTATAGCCAAGCTCAGGCATTGAAACGAATAGAGTATCGGATAAAATAAATTTAAATCCTCTATTCAACGGTTGAAGATAAGGTGATGCGATGTAATACATTCAGAAGAGAAGAAACAGAAAAAATACCAACAATCACAACTAGTCTTCCCAAATCATCCCAAAGTTTTTCAGTTCGTCGACTAGCGGCTTCATTGCATGTGATATTTGAACTGAGAATGGGGAAAACATCCCCAAAAATAAACACAAAAACAACGAACCACGTGGCAATGGAAAGAACAATCTACCATCTTTGTGCACAATGAATAGTCTGAACGGGTTCGAGCCGGTTCAAAAGATGGAACTGCCAAGATAAGCTTGCTTTTATGACATCGTATTCGTTTAGCGTTATTTAACTACGGTAAACTGTTTTGTCGTTCTAATGGTATAATTATTGCAGTTGCAACTTATGCATGAGTTTACTGCAAATTATTGGAAAATCAACATATTTAACTTTAAACTTGGCTGCAAAGAATGAAATAACAAAAATGGTACAGCAAACAGTATCGATGTACACAAAAATTACACAAAAAGTGTATGAATGTTATCCAAACGCGAAAAAACAACGCACAACCATTCCCTGCAGAAGAGGAAAAACGAGAACACAACAGAACGAAAAACACGAACGGCCTCTTATCTGTTTCTCTGGAACTTCGCTAGAACGCTCATATTTTTCCCATGGGCTTAAGTTCAGGGTTGGGCCTGATTTGGTATGGCCTTTCCCATGAGGTCTACTTCCACCGACGGCTTTTGCCTCCCCGAAACCATTCATACATGATCACCATTATGTTGGAGTGTAGCCCAAAGGCTACCGATATAATTTCCCACCGCTTTTGTTTCTACCAAAATCCCGGCCCGGCAAGTCCATGCACAGAACCCATACCAGTTCCGTACGGAGTGTACCAATCTGTACGGGTTCTTATCCACAACCCGACGGCGACAGGCAGCCCGGCAACCACGTGAATACGCGCCCAGCCAAGCGGTAACCGGATGCAGCATGAATAAACTGAAGGAAGCAAATAAAAAATTATCGTTATTTATTTATTATTTTTGCTTCACTGCAGAAGCTGAAGCGGGTTTTGGCCCCCGTCACGGGGAAATGCTATGACCGATTTCCCACGAGAGAGATTTTACTCCCTTTGCCGGGAAAGGTTGGGAACCACTTCCTTCTGGAACGGACGGTGTAGTGAATGTGCTGTGGTTTGTGGCGTCCAGTGCCGTCCGTTGACGGAAATGGCTTCGATCAGCAGGACAACAAAAAAATAGCAGGCCATCGTACCATACCGGTTATCCGATCTTGGAGAAAATTGCTAGAAAACAATCCAGATTGTCCCGATGCGCAGACCCTACCACACTTCATCGTACAACGCACGTAGAAGATACTTGATGTGGAAAAATACCGGAAATGAGAACAACAATGATGCGGTATGATTTCAGGGCAATAGTACGGGTGTCGGTGACATGATATACTTTTAGGAAAACTGTACGAGCAGGTAAAAATAAAAACGCACGAACGATGTACCAGCAGTGTGGGCGGTGTATCGTGAACTAAACCATTTTAAAGGAACAAAGACACGAAAGTATTGCAATGCCATGAAGGACAATTAGAAAAATGATCTATTTTACAAGTGAAAGAGATACACTCCTACAACAAATGTATTAACTTCGAACGCTAACTTATAGAGCCTCATCTGGTTCATAAAATGGAAGCGCATGGTACTTTGTAGGTTATCCTTTCAAATTCGTTGGTATAAAAGAATTAATCTTTGATTACACGGTTCAAACCTATTAATGCTTTACTGTAAATTACCAAGATAAATCGTTTCCATCTACCTTAGGGGAAAATGAGTTCACACAACATAAAATGAATAAATGAATATAAGACAGGGAAATCAAGGCTAATCGTGTTCGACTCATGTAACAAACAGTAATGTGCTGTTATTAGAAAACCTATGGCTTTACAACCTCAAGAGGTCTTAGCCTGCCATTTCTGGCTTCCGTGACTTGAATGTAAACCGCAAACAGGATAGTCAGTCCTGCATACGGGGGAACGCGCGGAAGCCACTCCATTTGTTATATTTTGGTATAAAATGGTAATATTTTCTTCTTTAAAGCTTCTAGAAAAAGTCGAAAAGTTGCAGACAACAACAGGATCATGTATAGCAACATTGAAAGGGATTATAGTTCACATGCATGAATAAGTGCTTATGAGATGTTATATTATGCCCTTACGCTGTTCTCAGAATATTTTATATTATGTTAAGTTTAATTCGTTTTGTTAAATTTTAAAACAGTTAAACGTATTTGGACTGATGCAATCTGGAATCTTCTACTATGAAAAAAAAAACACAACCAAAAATGAATAATTAACCATGATTTGACATGACCAAAAAGTGTTTGCATTACAAATATTCACAACAATCATTGTTAAATAGAATTACCACAAAAATAAAACTTTTTCTTCTTATTATTCGCTGCAATAAACCTTTGTAAAGAAAGTATTGTTTTGAAACTAAGGATTTTACTTCAGCATCCAATATGCGTTTCTGAACCTATTGTAATGTTCCTCGATTTAGTAACGCCCGTGCCAGGACAAATTCAATTTCAAACACACTTTCCAAGAAACCACACTCCGCCGCTAATAAGAAGCACTTTTGTCACCTTAATTAAGACACTAACGTGACTAGCAACGGCAAGCTGTAAACGATTTATCGTTCACCATCACATGAAAAGTGTTGCCAACGCGCAGCAGCGCAACATGATGTGAGATAGCGTTTGCAGTACTTACGTGTAGAAAGGGATCGTCTGGGCACCCTTGTACCAGATCACCAGTATCGCCCGGTCACCGGTAATTGGCGACGTGATGTTGCACTCCAGCTGGCCCACCGTACCCTGTACAGCTTCGGAATGATGCAGTGGTGCTGAAATGATTAGCAAGAAAAAGAAGAAAAAATAAGGAAACGTGATGGTGAGTGCAACAGTACAACATAATGCGAAACTATGCTAAGAGTGGCAAATGGTGAGCTGAAATAGGGAAGAAAACGAAATTAAATTTAGCGCTCGCTGTCCCAACAGTAATGCATCACTTTTGACAAGCACTTTGCACAAGACCTTGCATTGTGCATCTATTTTCTAGTTTGCTTTCTCTTTTGTGTGCCTTTATCTGATGCAACAACGTGTAACGGTAAACAATCCGATAACGAAAGCACGACAGTCGATAGTGCAGAAACATATTTACGTGAGATTCCAACCTATTAACAGCAAAAACGATTTACATGAAGAAAACCTGCCGTTCAAATGCAAGGCAACGTACAGACTCGAAATGGAGCCTGCTAAATGTAGAACGGGTTAAAGGAAGCTCACCAAAACAAGGAAGCTCACCAAAACAAGGAAGCAAAATGGAAATTACCCCCACACAACTTGACAAATTTTCCTCATCCAGAAACATTATTTAAGGATAGGGAAAGTAAAGCAAAGCAGAGAGGCACGTGTCCTACAAACAAATTATTTCCTTGTTGCTCTACGAAAATAGGTTCACACATAGGTTTGTGCTGGTTCACTAGAAATACTGTAACAATTTTTATGCAAACATTATCACCACATTATCATAAGAAAGTTGACAAAAAGCAAGATGAGAATCAAAGCCTAAGTACACTTTCCACGGAAATTTTCAATTTGGATTGTAAATATTTAACTTTTTATTTTATCTAAACTAATTGGTGTTCAAGTTCTTTAAAGCTTTGATATTTGACAAAATTATGTATAGCAGGATATTAATAGTAAAATAAGTTTTGTGTAATAAGTATATAAAAATATTTTGATATAAGTCTGCTTATTTTTTTAATCACGTTGAAAAATTAGTAAGTATAAAATAAAAAAAAGAAGTAGTTTCCTTCTGCCATTTGAAGGTGGCTTCTTTGGAAAGCTTTACAAGTTTTTCTAATGGCAAACTTTATAGTTTTGCGTAATTTTGAATGCTCTACTCTCTGTTTAATGGCAAGAAACAATTATTTGATATACAAAACTTTTGGATTCTGAAGCCCAACTAAAGTGTACAAAATAACTTTTGAGGTTTGTTTCTCCAAACCAGTGGTTTCCAAACCATTTAAACTAGCCATCACAGTAGAGGAGCGTTGCTGCCACCGCCCTTTTCAAGAAATGTGTTGTTGCGAAATGAACTAACTCCGAATCAATTTGTAGATATGAAAGAAGATCACAAATTTGATGCTTTATTCGGCGGTCAGTTTTGAGAGAGCTCAAAGTCGCCTCCTTCGTTCCTATTTATGCTATTTTTCCTGCGTCGCCATCGCAACTGTTGCTATAATGATGGTGGGGACTGTTCCACCATCATCCTACAACAGTGGCACTATTGGAGAGCTCCACCGCGGCCCTACAACAGCTGGTACCGTTGTAGAGCCCTTACGCACAAGTAAACAAAGCGCGATGTGATCGCAATTCACAACATGTGTAAATAAATAAATTAGACTTTTGTAAACTATGAATCGAATCGTCGAATGAAATCCCCTTATTTTAAGTTTAATTGTATATTAAGCGAAAAGTATTCAGAAGCCAATAATTTTAGTTGGGAAGAATATCAAATCATTGATTATTTTCTTTAATTTAAGAAAATACTTCTTGCGCAATGTTTTGCAGTAAATAATCAAAGCTCGTAAGTCAGGAAAAAAAGTTAATACACGACTTCGCCTGATTATAATTTCTATTTCAAATTTTTTTTTATTGTTCAATGATTTCAAAAAACATTCCCAACGAAAACATTATGAAGTTATTTACTCTTCGATTAATTTATGTGATTTTTATATTTATTTTCGATTGAACTTTAAGGCTTATCCCGTAATGTTTAAAGATTGTTTACAATTATTTTCCCGGTATTTGTTATCAGCACTAACCACGACTCAAAAACATCTCATCATATTTATGAAATGTGTTATCGATATCAAAAGTAATCAAATTCCATGCATCGAGTTCTTTAAGAATGAACGCTTCTGAAACATACAATGAGGGCCCTCTTCTACCTTTTTACCATAATGTTTTCTGATGTTGCTCATTCCTCCAGATATTAAGCGATTTTCCATTATTTGATTGAAAAAATCATTAACGGGTTTGCAATATAACACTATCCAGCTACTACATTCAACTGAGTGATTCGAAAAATCCATTTAATGATTTGAAACCCTGTATTATAAAACATTGTACAAATAAAAAGACATTGTACTACAATATTTCCAACAAAAGGTAGAGGTATTCATTGCTTTAAAAGCAATAATCCATGTTCCTCGGTGCTGCAGGAATAGATTATTTGTGTTTTACACTTACGAATACAAATTAAACTATAGTTCAAATGCATGAAACAACCTAAACTTGCGTTGTCCTGATAAATTACATTTAGTCGAAATGCAACGTTTTGCTGTAACATTCAAACATGTTCCTTTATTTGCCTTTTATTTATCTGCACATCCCATTCAATTGTTCCGATGTACTGCTAAACTGCTTTAACGAATCACTAACAATGAGCTTCCAACGGTTCCAACTACCGGCAAGCAGCATCGAAGGCCATTCGAACAATCAAAGCACGTACGGTTCGTGTTGCTAATGAATTGCTAATTTGTTACTATTTTCCCGTAAGGTGAGTTCACATAATGGTATCTCGTTACGGGCGTACGAATGGATTGAATGAACCGTTCAGGCGCATGAAAGTCAAGATTCGTACTGACAGAATACGGATTCTTTCAATGTTGATAAGCGTAATTCGTTAAAATACCTTGGAAAATGTTTCCATTGCCAATGACTCACGGTGAAACCATACAATACACCTTTGAAATGTACAGGATTGTACGCACCAAGCTTCCTTTACACCGTTATCTTGCTCTCTACGAGCTGGCAGTGACAGATCTCTTAGTGATTAATTATCGTGTCGTAAAATCTTTCAACATTCAACCCGTCCACTAGCAGTAGTGATTATTATCCCTACCCCCGGTACAATGTCAAGAGCAGCGGGCCAAAGATGACTCATAATCATCGACCTATTCACCGCCGAATGAAGTCTTTGCGGGTTTACATTAACATACCGGTTGGCCGCTGATGACAAATTATAAATCACTGCCCATCCCCCTGAGGGTGGATGGTGAATTTTTGATAGTGAAATACTGATGACTTTCGATTTATTACTCGCAGTCGGCAGTCGTTCGTTGCCCGAGCGCGCTGATAGTGATCTCGCTTGTTGGTGTTTGCCAGCCGTAAACTCGATGGCACATTGGATGCAAACTTCCCACCGACCAAAGCGCGCCTGCTGAATATGAAATATTTGACCGAAAATGCTGTTTGACAAGTAAAGTGTTAAACATTTGCTGGCTCACAAACGAACGGCAGTCTGATCTGATCACGCATTGCTACAGCTGAATGGGTTGGACTACAACAGTCCCTTCGTTCGTGCCAGGTTTACCCAGCCCAGTGTCGGTGCTAATATTGCTGCACAGCTGGATGGCACGAAAGCAACATCATTCATCATTTCCACTTATGTTTGATTGAAAATTTATGATACACACCCAAACCCGTGCGTCCCGTACGGTTTCCGTGCGTACTGGAACGTACTACTCGTATGGACGATGGCAATCCCTTCGTGTTCGTGTGAGTACAGCCACCCGAAAGGTTTGTGTCAACCGTCATCTACTCCCCCCCCCCTCATGGGCGTCCCCGGGGAGATATCTCAATGACAGATGTCACATATATTGCGTTTCACCATCGAACGCCTGCAAGTCGCCTTTAAACTGTTTTGACATACTAACACAAACACTGCTTCACAACTGCTTTACGTGCGCTTTGGAAACGATTTTATAACTTTTTCGATTGCCATCAAATACACATCGGCACATCGGGTTTGGCAAGCCTTTGGTTCGCTTGAGTTCGGTGAAGATTCCTTCCGATTTCTGAAGCGTCCTTCGTCGGACGGTAAACGACATGATCGATCGTGCAGCGCGTACGACCACAAACGGTATGAAAATTTCTTCGTTTATTTATTTATTTCCATCTTCTGTGACACTTTTTTGTTCGCATCAGGGCCATACAGGGGGAAAAAAACATGTGCAAACATCCTTCCCGTAGCGCACTGGGGACATTTTTGAAGCCAAATGGTACCCCAATGTGTGACGATGCTGGATGGCTGGATGGCGTGCTTGTGAGAGTAAATATTCTCCAACAGGCAAAGTAAACGAAAGGAAGAACACGGCAAAGCACAAGAGATCGTTAACGATTTGTGTATTCTTTCACTACACGAACGTTTACGAGCACTCGATCGGATGGAGAGGTTTTCTAATGTGTGAAAGGGCAAAAAACAACAACAACTTCCTTTACTTTTATTTGAAATGTTTTTACTCTTAAACGCCCCGATCGTGGGCAGCGTCATTGATAATAACAAGAAAGACAAGACGATTTTATTTCTCACCATCGAACGGCGGACACTTTCTACACGCGACATCCGTTCAGTATTATTTACGACCAAACCGAAAGACCCCACGCAACTCGTAATCGGCACCGGTGGATCATTCATCGAAACGCCATTTTCACACCGGCACTCGCCTTTTCTGTCCTTTGTCGCACAATTATTGGACTCTCGCTGTTTATGCGGAAGATGGACGGTGAGAAGATTATGGGATTTCCTTTGCTGGTGAACGTATCATATTTGTGTTATTGTTGTTGTCCCTTTTGTCTTTTTCTGGCTCCCGGGTTAACCATCAACCATCAGGGGCTAACTCTGTTTCTGTGTGTGAGAGCCCAAGTAAAAATCCAATAGGAAGAAACAACAACAATTTCCACCGTACCAGCGCCCATTAAGTATCATTTTGTTGTTTTGATCTTACCCGAATGGTTCGACCGGCAATAAAAATGGCCGACGCACGGTGATAAAACCGGTAAAGTTTCAATGCCTAAGCAAAACGTACCGAAAACTGGGACGAAAATCGTACATAAAAATCGTACCATTGGTAGGTTTATTGGAAAAAATTGAGCCACAAGAAGCAACAACAATAACAGCGGCTACAAACCATTCCCGCACGTGTCGGTGTTAAACAGGCTGCCAACAAGCAATCGATGCGGAAACTTGTACGCGGAATAGGGCGAGCGGGGCTTGGTCGTAAAGAATTTATTTCCCAACCAAAGGTGGTTGATCCTTGGCTCGTTTTGTTCAACAACACCAGTGCCAAGCTTTTGTGTAGCGTTTGATGTTTTTTTTTGTTTTTTTGCTCCGCCTCGACCATTTCCACTAGGGAATGGAGACGCCTGGTTGCCGGTAAGCATCAGGTTAGTGGTGGACGGATGGTGGATCTGTCCCACCTTCCTATTTGGTACGACATTGAAAAGATTAGTTTTTTCCCAACGGAACGGAATCGGAGTGCAACAAAATGGACGATTTAAAAACGATTTTATGCGCATTTTCAAAGGGAGTTGCTCACGTCGACTAACCCGGTGACGATTTCACTGGGGAATTTTTAGCTGCAAGTACGTTTACTTCCCCATGGTCAATGCATGATCAAACTTGAAGCAAATGGGTACCTAAAGATTGTACCGGAAAGATTTATTTATTGATAGCGATTTGAGGGCACCACTTTTAACCGGCTCCATTACGGAGAATTGAAATGATTTTTGTTAAATGTGATATCGAAGCAAAACCTTTTATGTGGCTTTTTGGTGTAAAATGGCTCTTTGGATTCAAAATGTGTTTTGAAATTGCGCATTGTAGACATGATAAAGAAGAAAATGTTTTCATTAGATCTATCAGTATCCTGTATCTCACAAAAACAGAATAGTAAAATATAAATTAATTTATTTTAGATGAGTTTCTTGATACGAATACGAAAAGTTCACAATTAATTTGATTCTTCCTTTTGAAATGACAATGACTCAATCAAGGAAAAGCATATAAGCTTCAATACTTTTCAAACCGCTTTGCCATCTCTATCTGCGTTCTAATCTCGTTTTACAAAATCTGTTCCTTTCTAAGGCATTAAATGAATGTTGCACATTGTGCAAATGTTCACAAACTAGTTGGTTGAATAATAAAATTTTAGAATGCAACGTTCAAATGTTTGTTTTTGAACAGAATGATTGAGGCTTAATATTTCTCATTTATTATAAATCTCAAGAATATGCATTGATTAATAACTATACTATGATGTTAATTGTTAATGACTACAATACATGTTTCATTTCAACATTGCCTAAGATTAATTTTATTAAAAATTGATGCATGAACATCCTGTAAGCCTAAAACGAATTCATCTACTTGTATATTTTCCGCTAATAGATGAATTAGGGACGTGTGTTGATACATAAACAGAAATAAAACAGCATAATGCCAAGGATCAACTTGTGATTACAAAGCAATTCATTAGAAGCAAAACAATTCCATCATATGATTGTTGTTAATGGTTTTTAATTATTTTTTCTCGTCTTGGATGTTGCGTCTGTAATTTGACGTTCAGAGCATAATTTGAAGGCAAGCAAAAATATACTAAACTTATTGAATATGTATGGATTTTCTCTATCTTTGTTAAATTAATTATTCGTTGCCCTAAGATTGCATCTATATTGTGATGATAGTTTCAATTCAAATTATGACCAATTACTATCATGGCTAATTCTCACAGTGTAAGATTTGTCAAAATAAAACCGCAAATAGAAAACAAAACTCAAAATGCATCTGGTAAAGTTGTCCTTAAGCTCTTTTCTCTTTATTAATTTCAGCCAATCTGACCCGGCTTCTGTTCCTTCTTGTTCTTTCCGCATCCTTTGTCTTACCAATTGTCCTGCAGCTTATTGATTGATTCATTAAGATTCAGGTTTAGTATATGGTTGTATAAAGCTTTATACAAACAATTTTACTTATTAATAGTATAAATACTAATTTAATGAACAAAAATTAGCGCATCTATATTGTATGTTCTAAAACCACACTGACACGGAAGCTAATTATCTATGAGAAGTATTTCAACCATCTTAAACTCAAACACAATTCAACAATAGCTTCGATGGCTGGTTCACTCCATCATTCCTAGGGAAGTTGGTGCTGAACACAATTCTGCACCGTAACGACAAGCAATTGCATACTCGCGATTGGCATTGTCGTAGTTTCCCTCTGTGAACCTACCATCCGGCAAAGCGATGTAATTCAATGGCCTGTCGAATTTTCGTCTCAATATAATGGTTTCGTAGCCCACGGTGCATGATCATGCTGTGGATCACATTACCGCGTGGTGTGGTATTCGATGCATGCCTTAATCTCTCCTTTACGAACGCTTTGAACCATCCCTTTTCTGGAAGGCAGTTGTGAAGCGATTGACCCACCCTAGAGGCCACACTACATGGGCATACAAACCCACAGGAAATGCCACACCGCTGGCTGATTGTAAAGCGAGCAATGCGCTTCATCTCGGTTCGGTTCCTTCACTGCCAGCACTGCTGCATGCCGTGCAGCCGTACATTCAGACGACCGCTGTTCCGTGCGGTTTCGGAGGCAGTATCGTCATCACATCCACGATGATCAAATTTTGCTCGGTTGCATCCCACATTATGCGAATTGCTGGCATCGCTTTTCATGGTACCGAACGACGGACACGTGCACGAAGGCGTCCCGAACAAAAGCGTTCCTGTTCACCCGATAAGAGAAAGCGTGTTTTCGGGAAACATTGTCATGCTGTGTTGTCCCTCCGTGCGAGGGGCCAGGTGCATCTTCACATACGCGGTACTAGTCGCGCTAGATCTTTCTTGTGCTGCCGCATATCACTGCCTTCTAAGTAGTGGGCAAACAATCGACCTGACCGCTTTGTACCCTCCTTTATGCTGTCGGTGGGTTAATACCTGATTTTGATGTTTTCCGTTGGTGTCTTGCTGGTGAGCGACAGGCAAACCAATTGCTTCGGAAGTTGTTGCAGGAAGCGAATGGATAATCTTGGCAAAATTCGTTTGTTCGGCACTCGGTGATACAATTACATACTCGTTTCCGTCGTCCATCGTTGTCGTTCATGGCTATTCATGAGAGCACAATAACGACCACATGGTCCAAACGGTGGGCCGATGAAATTCTTTTGATCGCTTGTTTTGTCTCAATGACGGTGTCAAATAGATTTCTGATGTTGAACCAAGTATCCATCCATCCACTTAAATGGTCTCCCACCCACAAGGTCAAACGTGGACATGGACGTGCTTGAGGATCGATGTATCTCCCAAGTTGTACAACGTATTGGGATTGTTTTGCTTGATCGACACATGTCCTTGGGGATTTTTCTACGAGCCCTTTGGAGTTATCGACTGGTGATGAGCTCTTTTAAGGTAGTTTTATTCGTACTACACATAATTTTCACTTGAAAATGTTATCCCTATCATGGGTAAATGTACCAATAATGTAAGTAAGCACACATACTAGGTGCAATGTTTGAGCAAAATATAATGAAAAATACATAAATGTTCTAGGCAACTAACTAGAACTGTAAATATAACGTTAAATTGGCACATTTCTTTCTTTTATAAATGTTCTTATGTACCTATAGCTATAATTTTTTTTTTAATATTTTACTTAACGCTGAATTATATTTTATGTATTTTCTATTGAAAGTTCATCAAAACTGTTAGAATCAAAAAAGTGTTTGTTTGTCAAGAATATTTATTGAAAAAATGTACTTAATAAGCATGATTGTCATTTAAAAAAACCCAACAAATTTATTAAGATAAAAACAAATGGCCTAAAGAACTCAGAATAATCACATCTGTAGCAAGGAGTTTTTATTTCACTACAGCTTCTATTGGTATATTAATAAAAAACTAAATTTAAAGATATTTAAAAACATTCGTAATCATAATATGTTAAACAGGATAAGACATGCTTTACTCAATCGTTACAGTTAACCATTATCTGTTATTGGTAACTTTATTTACAACTGTTAAGCACACTGTTAGGCTTCCCCCGAAAGCCCAATAAAACAAAAAGTCAAACGAACCAAAATCCCTTTGCTCTGGCCCATATGCACAGAAATTGGATTACATCATTGTTCGATTTGCTCTAACAAAGGCACCATTTCTTTGCCTTTGCCTTTATTGGATTCTAACCATGAGCCAAGGAAAAAAGCCTACATTATTACCATGCCGTACAAATGTTTCCTCGTCTACCTACGTAATGAAACCAAAACCCTTGCCGGCCGTTATTTCTTCCCGGGGCTTAGTCTCCTTCAGACGGCGTTTGTTTACTGTCACCGAACAGACGCCACACCACACCATTCGATGGTGCTTGAGGCTTGGCCTAAGCCGCTCAGCACCGAGCGGCTGTGTGTTTCGTGTGGGGCAACTAAGTGGTAGAAAATGTTAAATGTCATGTAAAGCAATAAAATTCAATTTGACACCCGTAAAAGAGAGAGAAAGCACTAGCATCAGAAAAACGAACGAACCTTAGACCAAATAGGTTTCGTTTGCAGCGTATGTTCTTTGGTCAGACACTTCCCGACTCACCCGCCAGCAAAAGAAAAAATAAACACCGACAACAACATGCCGAAAGGTACGACTTTCAACAGCTTCGATCCGCCATTGGCGGTCAAAGGTCTTTCCCTTCCCTCTGCTATCACATTCGCTTACAAGGGCTTTTTTGCCTGCTACAAACCCTACTGGAACATATTTTGCCCTTTGGCTACCCGTTCCAGTAGATCGGGTTCCGGATTTCCATGCCTGAGTGTCGGTTCGGTTTGTTGTGGGTAGTTGGGATTTATAATAACGGCATCCCTTGCTCCCATGTGCTTGTAATGCTCTTAAACGAGCAAAGCCGACTGTACCGAGCGGGCTCCAAGAGTCAACCATCCGAAAGGAATGAAAACGGAAATGGAAATAAGCTTCTAAATGTAACAGTCATCGAGCAAATACGCGAAAACTTCACCGACCTTTGACCATCCCGAGCTAATGGGATTCCTTATGCATGGATTGGTTTTGGAAAAGGGTTTCCGGTTTACTTAAGATAGTAGAGTGTTATTTTTTTCTCTCTTTCAACGTGTTTATACCTTCAATGATTACTGTCAACCCGTTATCAACAACTCCTTGGCTTTTAAAGTCTTTTGACCGTCAGATAATCGAATTTTAAACTAATTTGTTACGGATGAGTGCTGGAGCGGTCAATGTATATCCCTCATTATGGGAATGCTTGAAACAGCATTGTTTCTGGTTCAAAACAACAAGTAATTAATTTAGAAGATCGATACATCACTTACTTAAATTAAAAATGTATCAATACCTTCGCCAGAACCTAATAAGGTTGTATTTGTTAAGGTTTATCTCCTCAAGCCAAAATTGGCAAGATTAAACCTGGCTTTGTTTATATCCTGCTTCTATTTTATTTGAAATGATACAACACTACTGAAACAGTTATTGTACTAAGGAATACGTAAAACTATTGAATATATTTTTTTTCTGTTTAATCTTCTGAAAGCATGGAGTAATCTCTAAAATTTAAAAACTAATTCATAATTGTCATTTCTCATTCTTCTTATTCATATGTATTTTTGAAATTTAATTGTAAGTTTGTACACTATGCAGTGACGGTTTAAACTATGGGCGGAGTAGGCGGCCGCCAAGGGTCTTGCAGCTTAAGAGAATCTCGTTATCCAAGCACTTGGTGAAGTTAGCTCCCTCCTCCCCTGGTCGTCAGGATCAATTGAGAATTTAGTACCATACAGCCCCCTTTCATTAAAACAAAATAAATTTAAAAGTGAGTCTTTTCGGCATAACATGCCAATGGTCTGGAAAATAAAACTGGGACCTCAAACTATTGCAACCAAATACTTTTGTAAAAGAGCGCTTAGTAATACAGAGCATTCTTCAGCCGACAATGAAATTAAGCCAGGAATGATGTGGATCAGAATTGGATTGGATCCGAATCAGTGGGATCGAATTCCACAAAGCACGTTGTTCAATATACCAGCTCAGACAAAATAGTGAATGAAAAGTGACCTTGTAAAAGAAAGGTTAAATAATTCACATATTGCATCATCCATAAGCTATTATTTTAAATTAAGTTATTCATATTCGTGCAATAAAACCGACAATTTCTATAGAAGCGTTCCAATTATAGTTTGCATATCGTTCACTCAGCGATGGTGAATAATTGATGCAATTCACATATAAAAAACAAATCTGCTGCTCCAAAAGCTAATTTTAGTTGAAAAGCTTTTTGGCTTGACTCAGAGAAAAGAAAAAAAGCACAAACACACACACTCAAAACTAAAACGGGAAACGTCAGCAATCCATAAAACTAAGTGCTATCTTTGCCGGCTAAAAGCTTCCATTCGTACGATCGGTACGGGTATGGGGCTAATACATCATGTCACCCGAACCAGCAAAAACTAGGCATCCTTCCGAACAGAAAAAAAAAATCTCTCCAACGAACAAGTGAAATGGTGACCGAGATTGGCATCCATTTACCATTGACTGGTTCTGATAGCACAAATTAAAGAGCATGGCACAGGGAAGGAGGGAGCAACAATGCTGACTGCACAGACCCAAACTCACAATGTGCCCGAGTGGGTTGTCCAATGTTTTTAACCTCAACGATAAAATCCGAAAAAAGTAAAACCCAACCCTTACAAACGGTCACCGCTTTTATGTGAGTATGAATGGATTGCTTTTGCTGGGTATTGGAGACACAAAAAAAAATGGTTTACGATAGTAATGCCCCACACACGATTACCTGTAGCTTGAATGAATGAACCCGCATTGTATACTTGAGTTTGAATGTTTTCGAGTGTGTTCGTTTTGGAATGATTCATCTTCCGTTTGCCATTCATGATTTTTTGTTTTGTTTTTTGTTTTTTGTCACATTTATTTTGCCTCCTTGAATGGAGAATGCTTCAAAAGTTGAGTAATCATGCTTTTGCTCATTTCAATTTAAAGGCATATTGGCATCCATTGAAACAAAAACAAGAAATGGATTTAATTTCTAATTATAATTAGTACATTTTTTGAGAATCCCTATATGTTAATTTATAAATATTGCATTTTACACTTTACAATAAAGAACATTTTCTCTGATTATGTGTGGCCAACCACTTGTTTAGTAGGAAAGGATACTACACTTGACCCTCCAATACCCTTTCGTCAAATTGAAATATTATGCCCTTGTTGATTTTGCAACGAATAGAAATGTAAGTTTAAATTTAGCAGCAAATAAGTTTGATTTAATTTCT
>AXCM01001229.1:0-45877 GCA_000473375.1 Anopheles culicifacies
TAACGTCCTCACATGGACACACCATTTAGGGTAAGTAAATAGCTCCAGATTTTCACGATTAGACAATTTCCTCGTTCGGTTCCTGTGCTGTTATTATGATGCACATACCGTACAGGGGGTTCGTTCTCGCTGTAAATCATGATGGTACGCTCTGGGTTTAAACGTTTACCTTCGTTGTTGCAGTGCTACAAACTGGCGTTGCATTAATCAACGTCATATTCCTATACCATCATATCACTCACAACTTTTCTTATCGCGCTTCCCGAACGCACATCCATTCGTAGCAACAATGAATTGCTGTCTGCTAACTTCATGACTTAATTGTGCGCTTTTCTGGGGTTACCGAGGTAGGGTGAATGACTTCGCATACTTGCGCAGGAAAAATGGGAAGTTATTTCTAACGGAAAATTTGCCAGCATTTTTATGAATGCCGATTTGCGTCCATTGGTTTCAGTTAAAAATTTCCGATGATTTCCACCGACACACAAGGTCGGTTTTTTTTGCAAAGGGAAAAAAAAACACTCGAAAAGTGAAGGCAACAAAAAAGGAAGGCGTAACAACTTCAGTTCCCAGCGTCTTTGGTCTTCGGACAAAAATGTGAAGAAAACGACATTGCTAGTGTTAATTGGCTTCGGGAAAGGCGTAGATAATCCTTTTGCTATGCAGCCACATCAGATTTATTTAGCTTCATCTTTTTTCTTGAATAGATTCGCTTACAGATACTGGAAAAATTCGAGTTGCACCAGAAAGAAAGAATAAAAAACATAAAATGCCGGTTTGAATTTGACTTCTGCGTGAAGATTTCGGTTAAATTAACGGAGAGAGAGAGGAGGGATGGTGTGGAGTTTGGGTTGTGATCATCATGGAAAGGCTCTAATTTGGCGAATCCACCATCCACCAACAGGGTGAACAATATAACGGGAGCGCATGTAGTGAAATCGCACGAGGTGAAATATTTACAGCGGCATTTGAAAGAGCCTTTAGTAAACCGTTTGCTGACAAAAAAAAGCTTTGCGATAAGCGCTATCAAACAAATGGCTGCTTCTCCACTGACCACGATCGCAGCTGAGAAATCAAATGATAGCACATTGTACATGAAGCTAACGACATGTATAATGATTAATGATTATGGCATTTCACCGAATTGTCAAAACCTTAAAACATGTTTGGTTTAAAGTCAGAACGTATGAATCATAATTCAAACAAAAAACAGCAACAAATACTTTTCCCCGCTACCAAACTTAAATAAGCAAATAAGGAACAAATCATACAAATACATTTTATTACCAGCCCATGATTTCGAATTCCACAAACATATAAGATTACGATTGAAAATTTCAATGTGGCCATGGAATGAAAATTTTATTACTTGGTATACTTCAACTAGGACAAATCCACTTATCACTAGTGCTCTGTTAGTAACAAACGTTTCTAAAACTTTTTTCTTTGTAACGATACTCCCAGACCGTGACATTTGCTGATGTTTTTGCTTCTGGAAGTTAATTAATATACTAGAAACGATTTCGTCATCCACCGATCCCAGTCTTCGTTAACCAACGGGCCACTAAAGCTTGATGGCGAAACGTTATCACCCATCAACAGGCAAAACAACAAAAGGAAAAAGCATTGACGTGTGCTTGCCACGGAATGACGAAGAGACCACACGTGGAACCATTCAGACTATCGCATCGTCCCGAGATCAATGGCGTACGTGATTGGCAAGCCGATACCAACGGCACCACCGCCGCTTTTACTGGAAAGATGGCAAAACATAAATAAAACACTTTCACTCATTCGCTCGTATTTCCTTCGTGCGCAACGAAGATGGTATTTTAATCGTTTAGCGTTTAACGAGAACGGTTATTGTCAACATATACCAAGGTGAAATAATCTATTTCTTGGCGCCTGTTTTGCCACTTCAGCTTAAGTTCGTATCCTTGCTCGGTTACATATTTGAAAATGAACAGTGTTCAATAATTTCTTCCAATTCTGACTGCAAATCGAGATGTTTAAAAAGGTCACAAATGTCGCAGAACTTCTTCACCTATAAATGTAATGAAAAATGGTTTAATCAAATTTATTACAAACTTCCATCGCGATTATTCACCGCAAAGAATTGACAGAAGTTAATCACTCTTCTTTGTCGGATCAGTCTCGTTCAATTCATAATGCATCACGAAATATGATTCACTGTACGGATTAACATACGCGTAGAAGCAAACACAAACGTCTAAAGCAAATGTGTACTATGTAATGGTCGAGTAGAATAAGTTCCAAGAAAATGTGAAACCTACGCATGTTGTACGTTACACCATAAACAGACGCACACAGACGAGCAAAAAGCCACGGCCGTTGATTTGATGCAGCATACCCAGAGCGACATAAATCATTTTAACTCACCGACTTGATTACATTTCCCGCAAACGGAGCACTCATCGGGGGTGAGTCGTTAATCTTGGACCTGGCTGAGCAATTGTCGCAAGTCGAACCATGTTGGCAGCATAAATTCCATGCTAGCAGTGGAGCGCTGGGAACAAGTCTCACAAAACAAAATTCAAAGCCAGATACCGAAACAAACAAACCAAATTGGCCAAACCACTACTACTGCGTTGCAAACATACATGCAACATGCATTTCCTTCAACACAACGAAACATTAAAATGGTACCAACCAAAACCACCACGACGTGGTTGCGATCGTTGGCGCAAATTGTATGCAAAGTGCGTATCGACCATTAAGCATGATCCAAAAACGATCAATGACTATTGGAGCATTGTGTGAGTGGGTTTCGCTTTCAAGTCGGTGCGTGAGATTTGTTACGCAGGTAGGGAACGATCGTAGCCACGAAGATAAACGTGTTTTGCGATAAGGATCAGTAGCGCTGATCCCGGAGTAGTTACTTCCGGTAAGAGGATACCGCTCTCCTTATTGTCGGCTTTTCAAACAATTACTTTTAATAAAGAGATTCAAATGATTTTAAAGCTAATTTTCCTATCCGGTTAAGAATGCAAACGTTCCACACCGATCTATTCGGGAAATCTGGAACCTAAGAAAACATAAAAATTTAAACCGGTTTGTGATGAAATTACTGTCCCGCAGCAACCGACAGAAGGCATGTGATTTTCTCTTGAATGAACCGGCAAGTTGTTCGGCTAATTGAAGGATAATTAGAAGATGATTGGAATGAGCAGTAGCACCTCAAACGAGGAAACGACAAACTGGTTCTACACATTATCACGTACATTCGCGTGCATAATCATGTATTGCCCGGAAAGACGCCACGTTTAGATAGTATCGGTCACCTAAGCTAAATGACGAAGAAATGCGGACTATGCGCCACCTTGTTGCTACCTTGGTTGTGACCCAAATTGGCCTTCATGGACAGCTTCATGGACCCAGCTGTCGGTATCCTCATTTTCAACACAAGTGTAGAATCAAGAATGTATTGATAATACACATCATCAACAATCTGTACAGTTATTTGAACATCGACGACCATGAGACCATGGTTAGATGGGATGCCTCCACATGATTGATTCGATTTGAGAGCCTATCTGCAAATCCTCGCCGTATGAAAGCCGTTTTCCGGAATCCATGCCATAAACAACATTGATTATTTTTCCCTCTTGTCATACGCATGTCATCGTTATGCTCATCTCACAAGATTGCACACATGTCTCTGTCTCTTCCACTGCTCAACATTATCGTCAAGAACCGAGAACCGAATTTGAAAAATATAAAATGCCGACCTTCGAATCGATTTTCTCTGCAATGGAGGTCACATAAATACCGATTTGGCCAAGATAAATAAAAATAAAAACAAATGGTCCCATCATGGGTGCCCAGCGGTCGTCGCTATTATGGAGCGGTAATTTTATTTTCCGTTTCTTCTATTGCGAAATGCAAATAACTCGCAAATGTGGTTTTACGTTTCCGCGGATTGATTGCTTCATCTCGGTGGGATATTTTTTTGTAATAAATTGCCAATAAACAATAAACCAAACAAAACAAACCAAACAATATATCATATCTCCGGTCAATCGTTGTGTCAATAAATGCTAATAGATTAAATGTAAAAATGAAAACCGTAAGCGATCCAAACACGTTCAAACCAGTCAAATATTATTATTTTAGTCAAACGTCCTAATATGTATATACTAAGGTTACCCCATATAGAGCAATGTAAAACAGGAAATGAACAGAATAAGAGGCGATGAATGGTAGTTTAGTAAAGAGCCTCCAAACGAAGAGTTCGATGTAGTTAGTGGTGGTTTTATACCTTTCGTGTACACGATGAAGAATAGCAGTTCACTAGTTGCATGCTTTAAGAGCTGTATAGTTCCAATTTATGTACCAAGGTGTGTGCCTTACTTACCTACTGCTACACCAAACGCTCGAAAATGGGAACGTGTGAATCCGACACCATTCCGCTACCACATTACCAAACTTATGGAAAAATATGACCGAGGTTAATGGTTTCTTAGGAAACAACGTCGGTTGCAAAATATGTTGAGGAAATGATAGTAATATAGCGTCTGTTGAAGAGGTGCGGTAAAAATTCGTCTAAATAATTCATGTTCCACAGGATTGGAGAGCATAAAAAATAGATACCGACATTTAATGGTCAAATGTCATTGGATTTGTTGTCAAAATTGAATATTAAGCTGTTTGTGTGACAACTGCTTATGTTTAGGTAAGCATTGCCAAAAATATCTTGTACTTTAAAAACTCACGTCCGTGGGAACAGCACCTAAAGTCACAGACAATTTAGGAGCGTCATAGGGCGTGTTATGCCAATCAAGGAAGCAATATAAACACACATATCACTTACGTGATAAGAGGTTAAATGATAAACGATGATTTTTTGTTATTTTAGTTGCCCAAACACACGACGACCAAATGGTTAGTAAATGAATTGTACCATGAAATGTATTTATTTGCGGATTTAATTGAAGTTCTCTTTGTTTTTGCTCTGGTCATCAGATAAATCGATTGACCAGTTAGGTCGCAAGCAACTCGGTTTAACGAATCAACACAAACTGTGCCTATCGAAAGCTAACGATTGATTTGATCGTCTGTTCGTTAAAAAGGCTTTGTGTAAATGTTTTTGGGTTTTTGCTTCTTGAAAGGTACGATAAGATTATTTGATAAGGTAGATAAGATAGACGTCGATTTTTTAGCAGCTCAAAGCAATATCAAACACCGCACGGATCATGCAAATCGATTCCTGGAATTTACAATGTGGCAAACCTTTTCGTGCCGAACAGCAAACGTTAATGAGCTGCGAGGGTAGCAGCGTTACGCAATTACAATATCCGTGTTTTTTTTACTGTTTCCGGTTTTAAGCACCACTTTCCCTTAGGTAAAGCAACACTCATCCATTTCGCTCGACTGTGCTTAGCGGCCAGGCATACAAGCAGCAAAAAAGGGCATCAAGCCTCTAAATAAAGTGTTATTTAGCATCATTAATGGAACTTGCAAGACTAAAGACTGTTTAGTGCCTAATAAAAATCCATAGTGGTACAGTGGTTGAGTTACATCTTTAAATTGTTGGACATAAGCATCATAGCAATTTGATGGTCTTTTTATTCCATCTCAAATCATGCACAAGCTACACACATCCAATCCTTGAGCTTGGGGTCACAGACTATATTCTCTCTAACATTTATTTCAACAGTTGTTTTGATGGTAAAGTTTTATTACAATATACAGGAATTGTGTTACAATATAGTATGAAACTTGCGATAAAGCTAACGAGAACCTCCTAGAAGTCACATTCCGTTCCGTTCGCTTATGCCGGTTTTGATAATTTGCTACAGCAACGCGATAATAGTTCCTTTTTCGACCAGAATGCAATCAATGTTCACTGTCCGGCATCGATCGGTAGCTAAACATTTACGTCCACGATGTGACCACAAACACACTCATGGTTACTCTTTCCTAAATAGATTTGTTGAAGGTTTAAACGCTCAAAGGAAAGGTTCAATACGGGGTTGAGATTAACGAAAGAGCCGTCTGCTATCATATCGGAAAAAGAGTATGACGGCACTTGCGATAACGATTAGCCAACATCGAGGACCGTCGACTTGCCGAGGAACCGTCGGAACCAGGGAATGTCATGTCAGACAAGTGACTAATCACATTCGAATTCTTATCTTCCCCGTAAAATTCAACTGCGTTACTGAATCACTCATTCCCTTGGGGTGTGTGTTTTCGGGGTGCGTAGAAATGGTCGCAAATTAGACAAATCCCTTTAGGAAGTGTTCACCTGTTCCATAACTCCACGCGTTCGCCTACGACCATGTCACAAACTCAGCCAAAGGGGAGATACGCGCACTCTGCTACGGTTTGGAATAATTTGCCTTTGCTCCATTCCTGTGAGAGCATGCGTTGGCGTCTCGAGGGGAACGCTTTAGTCGAATCGTCATGCAATTAAAACAAATTCGTGCAAGCCAATTTCGGTCAGACTGGTGTGTGCTGGAACCACAGCTGTCACCTCGATGCTTTTCGCGCGTGTGTGTGCGTGTATTTATTTGCGATCTACACCAAGAAGACGATTGATCAGTTTTCGCCTTTTCATCTTACTCTGGTTAAGTCTGTGTTTGTTTTTTTTTTCTTCAGCGTACAATTTCATTCCTACACATATTCGCAGTAAAAGAAAAACGAACGTCAGCATCCATGCCTAGAAGAGAGGGAATGGTATTAAAACCTGTTTCTATCTGCGATGCTTCTAACCGAAGAGCAAAAACCACTCAGTCAAGAGCGATTCCGTGATTGTCTTACCTTTACTACAACATCCAATCTCTACATTCCACTAGACTAGATCGTGTCTTGCCTGGACGTTTGGTCGTTTCTACGATAAACGATGGTCTAGGTCAAGCCAATCATGAGGAGCAGTTGGAATAAACCAACACAATTTCCTATTCGTCCAAACAGTATTTAACAGTTCTGTTCATCCGTGGTTTTGGTTGACATTTATTGAATTTTTACGCATTTTAGCACTTGGGGACTAAAAATACTAGGGTATACATTTCTACTTCGATGAACAGGAATCGAAATAGAACAGAGGATGTGGCAGGTCGTACTCCATGTATGTAAATCTGGGGTTCTAGCTGTTTTCGCAATCATCTCCATTCATTTTCCTTCCCTTCTTCTGATCCCTCAAGAAATTGTGACCACTCCTAATAGCGGTAAGTAACGATTGGGCGAATGGATGATTTGATCGTTGGGACATCCAGTGCAGGTACCCTTGGAATGCATAGAATTTAATACAGCACAAAACTAACCTTTCAAACAGCCGGTTTTTTTGGATAACGTTAGTCACACTTTGGCTGATCTGCGTGTGAATCATCTTAAACCGTAATTTATCCCAGAGTGAGTTTTTTTCTGTGATAGCAGCGAGTATTGCGGCACGCAATGAATAGAGAGAGAAAGAAAGAGAAAGAAAGAGCAGAGAAAATATGTCCGATCGTACCTGATAATATGAATCCGCCATTTTGAGATGAGTGTTGTTTCCGAGGCACTGCGGATGCTCCCTCTCGTTCGTACCTTAAGCGGTCAATTCCTTTCTCTCTCGCTTTATGGGAGAATTCCTCAGCACTTCACGCACAAAAACACACTTGAACCGAACCGTTTTGCTAATATGATCCGGATAAATGGATGAACGCTAGATATTTTTTATTCCTTCACATAATTAACACGACACACACGTACCTTCAGGACACACGCAAGATTGCAATATTGTGCAAAAAGGGTCGATGTTAGAATGCACTTTTTTATATTCGGATACACGATGATCAAACGCGATCGCGATTGTACGCACTCTTCTCTCTTGCATTCACTGTTACGCTCTGTTTCATCTTTTTTTCCACTGCACAACGGAAGCAAAGTGTAAACGTCACACTGAGCCTCTCGGGGGAAGATCGAGGCCAAGCCTAGCCTAATTCAGCGAATCTTTGCACGCGATCACAGGCAACCCGAACGCACCAGGAGCACCCGGATAGGGGAGGTTCAATTTCCGGATCCAGATCGTGAAAAGCAACACTTTTCAGTTTATCTTCATTTCCCACACCATCGATGTACACCACAAGTTTGCAACGATTACACACACATTCACTCACAAACTCCAATGCGTTTTAATGCACTTTGAGGCGGTTCAGATGTACATTTTGCGCTGGTTACATCGAGTGAAAGAATGCCTGCATTTCTGTTGCTATTTACTTTGCACCAACCACTGCCTGTAACTGTAACACTGTAACCATGGCAAGGCGCCTTGTGTGCAATTGCCTTCTCTAGCAGCTGCAATTGATTTGATGAAACACTCTTTTTATGCTGCAAGGCAAGCTTGAAACGATGATCCGACGAACCGGACGTTTGTTGCGTTCGAATAAACGCAACCCAACCGCGGTTTGGTCTGAGTGTGGACGCGTGTCGATGAGTGTGTATGGTGTGACACACACGGTTCCACTCGAGAACACACGACGACGACGACGACGACAAACAGAAAGCTCTAACTGCGAATGAACGGCGACAATCTACCGCGGGCGTATTCGACTTCCCACGATGGTCTCTGTCCGAAACCCAGCAGCATCTATCATTCAGGAATTGGAAGCAGAGGAGAGATTGAGGAATCACACGCGAGGACACACAACGAAACTGGAAACGGAAAAAGGGGCGCGTTCAGGGAGGAAAACAAATAAAACTCGAAGTTATTCGAATTCCTCTAGCGTCGTTGTTTGACAGCAAACTGACAGCTGCATATTGTACGGAAGGTACATGCGTACACCAGGTTGGTTCATAGCGAAATATCTCCCTGTCACCTTGGGTTCGTTGTCAGGAAGTCGGTTTGTTTCTTTCGATGCCGTAACATTACAAATTCTAGTTCAAAAAACCTATATGGCCAATGATTGTAATTTATTTCTTCTAGTTTTGTGTTCAATGTGAGCTGCGCCACAATATATCAATCCAACTTGGTAAGTTCAACGAACATCGATATTTTGAATAGTCTTTCGTTACGGGTAGACCGTACACAACAGGATAACTTTTCCACCTGTAACTTATTGCATGTGCATGTCATTACATTTTAAGCTAAGATTATCCACAAAGTAACTCCGCTACTTGTTCCGGGGTTTTTGAAAGAATTGTTTCCGGATTAGCATATCCGTTCTGGGGATCATTTATACGTTCGTAAATTTGACGATAAATAGCTATAATTACGTTGAATGATCGCTTTTGAACTGTTCCCCGATGTCCACTGCTAATGAGTAAATTCACTTGTGGAACTAGTAATATTTCGGGGGTTTGCAAAAACTGCTCCAGTTTAGCCTATGAGAAGAAACAAAAAATACAGATCGTGCTGAGTGTCTCGAATATTCCTCGTTTATAAAGTCCTGCGCTGACACTTACCACAAATGTCTGCAGATGTCTGTGATCAATCTGAGCTGCATTTCCTTGTAGAACAGTGTAAATAGGTCCCAGGTTAAGATTTGCCACAAGCGATGAGGCTTGCTCGGACGTCAGCGTATCGATTTGGGCATCCGATTGAGCACGTAAGCGTTCCAAGCGCTCTTCCATGTACTCGTAAATTGAAATAACACTCTCTATTTGATACAACGAGTTCAACAGATACACTGCCATGTCCGTCGTGGGTAAATGTGAGGCAGATTCTTGCACCGATTGGAGCAATGGATCAATGACGCAACCCACGATTTTCACAATGTCAGTCTGACTGCCGGCAACCATGCTGGCAACGGACAATATTTCCTTCAACAGGTTTAACAACCGACCGACACTTGGTGACGGGACCAGATCCGTTTGCGGAGGCTCTAGTCCGATGCGATTCTCATTCGGACCTTGCAGTAACTGTTTCACTTGGAATGTAAGACTATTAAGGTACGTCGTTTCGGAGAACAGCTGCATATCAGCCATGCAATTCTCCAGCTGGCCTCCTTTTACGATCCCATTTATCATGTTCTGATAGAACTTGATCAGGTTAAAAATGGAGTAGAGAATGATAGTATCCTTCTCTGCGTTTAAAATCGTTTCCACGCGTACACGAAGCGGATGACACACTCCATCCGACAGGTTTATCATCGCCATTTGAATCTGCTCGTAAATGTCCTCCTTGTCACAATTTCTTACCAGCATTTGAAGATTTTCCTTTTCCGGGGGCAATATTTGATGAATGTAGGCAAACATATCGCCGATGTAGCGTTTTGGATCATGAGCAAGCATCTCTATGGGTTTCGGATTTCCTCCGGGTCCTCCAATTGTAAGTGCGTCGATAAAACTTCGCACAACCACAGAACGGCGAGCAGTGGAATATTCATCTATCACATACTTGAACAACACTGGTCTTTCCTGTAGTCTTGCCATTGCTTCTACGATAAGCACACCCATTTCATTGGATTCTACGTTCCTGCAATGAGATTGTGTCCAACGGTACAGACGTTCCAATGCCGCTTCCTGGTGTAATGTCATCTCTTCCATTATATCCAGTGCCACCGTTTGGTAGCCACTTTGCATAAGTGTTCGACAGTCGGTGTGAATTCGTTGTACACGATCGAGCACCTGGAAAAACTCCGCCGTAATCGGTGCATCGCGCTTTGTGCCGTACAACATCTGATGTTCGGTGACCGACAGTTGGAATCGTGATAAAAATCCACTGGCAATCTTTTGTTGAATTTGCAGTTTTAAATTTTCTTCCTGCAGCGTATTTGCCTGCTGGATAAGGTCTTTCGTTTGTACTTCAGTGTTATGCAGTTGTGATTTCATGTTTTCTACAGAGTTACTCATGGAATTGATGTCATCGCAAATTCCGTCCAGCACTTCTTTTACTTCCTTAAACGCACTCAGAAAGTTCTGTAAGAGCAAGGTGAGATTAGTTGCATACAGTCACGATCTATCCGGCTTTTGTTGAACAACTAACCAGATTAATTTCCAAGCTTCTTTTCTCAATTTGACTACGTAAGTTACGTCTCGATTGGAGAGTGTTTTCTTTGAAAAATGTTGACAAATCCGAAAGCGCATCCAGTGTTTCTCGATCAGTTTCGATACGAGATTCCATCACCTTGTTCAATCGTTGTTGAATATAATCTTCTTTGGTGTGTGTAGGTTCCATTTTGATAAATTGCGACGGGAAACACTACACTTTGGGAAACAAAACCGATGAAATTGCTTCCGTGTCTTTTCGCTGAGAGTGATTGTGTTGATGTGTTGTATTGTTATTCCTCGTGATCTGTCAAAACATCACTACCCAATCAACAAAATGATTCATGCATTTAAATGAGACGTTGACCAAACAAAACACTTCGATTATCCGGGCCAATCTGGCAAGGCCTTCGTAGAGGACATTCTAAATAAGAAATTCAGCTAGATAAACATATATTTCAATTTTATGTCTAAAATATCTCTCCCGTCATCAGACGCGAAAATGTTGGTTCGCATTATGAGATAGACTATTAATATTTTATGTTTATTTCGACTATTCTAAAACAGATAACCTTAATTGAAACTAAGCTAAAAATTAGAATATTTTATGGAAGTATTTGGATATTGACCAGTATACTAAAAGTCCACGCATAATCAAGTGCGAGTCCTACGAATGATTTGAATATAAAAAAAAACACTTAAAATTATGTTTATTTTAATCAAATCTTTATTTCAGAATCGATCAAGAGTTAATCAATGTGTTAATGTTTTGTTTCGAATCAAAGAAATCTTTTCACTTGTTCATTACATTTTGCTTTCGTACTTCTCTGTATGTTGTTATTGTTTTAAAAGGGCATTTCATCGGTACCGGATGGTGATGTTTGAATGTACAGGAGGAGTCAGAGCTAAAGTGGGGACAGAAAAGGAATCGAACGGTAAGCACAGTATTAAAAAATGGATGTTTTCTACCAGGGTATTCTATTATGTTAAAATTGAACCCTTTACGTTTGCTTATGTGCGATTCATACTTGGTTTACTGCAAAAAACCGGATTTAAAATACATGGGCGAGATGTTCGGTGCTATAACGAAATTACAAAATTTGCATTTTGAATACTATTCATACTAAACATGTTGCTTGTCTAGAGACTGCAGTATGTTTTTGTGGTTGCGCTTCATGTTAGGTGCGATTATCGTTAGAAAAAAGGAGATCAAAATCTAAACTTTGTAAGCCTACCATAAATTGCATTTTGTTTTCAATTCTATTTGTATTTTGTATCTATGTGTGTGTTTCCGTCCTTTAACTCTGTTTGAGCCTCCACCACTTGTGCCCTTGTACCCTTTCTTCTTTGCGCATGGATGCCGGCGACTACATCTTATTATACGTTTCTATTATAAATTACCGGACCGATTACATCTTACACAGCACAGCATCATTCTATGTTCTGGGAATTTGAATATCCACTGTTCTCTGTTTGAACCAACGTTCGTTTGGTTTCGCTTAATCTTTCGATCGTTTTGAACGTGATCCCTTCAAGGGATTGCAGATGTTTCTATATTCATTTCAAACTTGACACTTAAACTTTCATTCCTAAGGCATTTTTAGTAGTTGTAACGGTTGTGTCCCTCACCGCAAATCCTGTAAGCAATAAGGAATCTTGCTCACTTATTCGAACGTATTGAGAGCTCTCTTTTTCAAAATGTATTTCCTCTACTAGTTTCCTTCTTCTTTCCAGTTTGTCGCTCACCCTCGCTTGACTACCAACGCAATGGGGTGTGGAGAGATCGATGTGGTGTTATACTTTCTTAGTCCATTCCCATCTTCCGTTTTTCAATTAAAGTTATCAGTTAAGATGTTGTGTTAGTACACGCAATAATAGTTTTGTGTAGTTCTCTTTCTGTTTTTCTATCAGTTTCCCTTTGTCCACACGTCTTGGGATGTTAGTTGAATAATTGGTTAAGTGTTTTGCTACAATGCCCGACTCTTCACCAGTTTGTTAATTTATTACCCTTCCAATAAGGTCTACCATTATACTTACGGTTATCTTCACGTTCACTGACACGCATTTCCAGCTCCTGAAGGCTATCCTGAGAAAATTCTACCCCTGCCATCTCAAACTCATTCTGATGCGTTCTAGTAGCCATTTTAATTCTTCGTAATACTTTCATACCATTTCGTAAAGCGTTTATAGTATACCAAAGCGATGATTCTTACGTCAAGCGGAACATTCAGATCCGCTCCATCTGTTTGTGATGGTATGTGAGTTTTGTTCAAGGTTTGCTATGAAAATCGTATAAGAAAAATCGGAAAATCGAAAAATATACTTCTTTATAGAAAGTAAAACAATTTCACATTATGCTACTGACTTTTTTAAAAATATATGTATGAGTGTGTATGTGCTTTCTAAAGTGTGTTGTCTTGTTTACTAGTAATCGTAATGGCGTTGTTAATAACAAAACTTGTATGAATTTAATTCATTCCTATTTTAATGTCTATTAATGCAATAAAATTTGGTAGCAGTACTGCTATCTCATAGGACACGAAAAGCCTGGAGGATTAAATATCCAGCTACACGATAAAATTAAGTTTGGTTAGTCATTAATGGCCTAGCAGGTCGTTATGTAGGAGAAGCATAAATCACAACAATGTTTTTACTTGAAGACTTATGTGTTCAACACATCACGAAATTGAAAACCAAAATCAAATACGTAGATTGACCTTTTTGGTGGCACCATCAACGCCAATATTCTCGCTCCAAGTGGACGGCAGAGAAAACGTTATCAGCAGGATTGTCCGGTGTCATTTTAATAACATGACTGTCATTCATATAACCAACCGGAACCTGGGGATTCTGTTATGCGCCAGAACAGTAACGAGATAAGACTTGGAGCTTGTCATGGAACGGCTCCTACATCTGTTAAAGTTAGTTAAAGGAAGAACGAAATCATGCAACCAAACTATGCAGTTACATTCCACACCAGCATGATTACTAGTAAACATGAGTCAGACTATTTAGTCCAGTAGACTGCCTAATTCCCTATCCTATATACATCTTCTCAAGTGTGGTCTTGGTTTTGTGTCTTAATGTATATACTAATGCGTTTTATGCTTAGCTCTCCTACATACAATGATCGTGTGTATGAAAACAACAAAGTTATCTTCGTGATCTTGTTCACGATTGGGGTAGAAAAATATATATATTTATATTTATATGTAACCATTTGCATCTAGCCAGTTTCTTCCAGGTTTAAAAATGTCTCTAGGGCTTTCAGGAGCGTTTTTAAAAATCTAAAGGCATGATAAACATTGTCCGACTCCGTGCATCGAGTCGATTCGGAGCATAAACGTAACCGAGTATTAAAGGTCCTGTAGCTGCCTTTTAACAAAATGTTTAGCAACGACGATCAACAAGAGCTAGTAAATATAAGTTGCTTTCTGTAGGTGGTAATTTTTGTTCGTCATTTCTGTCATTTATCACGAGCATATGAATTTGGGGAAAGAAGAATTAGTGCTATTACTAATTTGTCTCGCTTACCTCCTGTCTTACAGGTTGTCTTAGCTAATGCAAGGATGCAAATAAAAATGTGCCCTCGAAAACAGAACCATACGCAACACTGATCAATTCCAGGTGATTTGCAGTGATTTAAAATACAGGAAAAAAATGAAGCTAAATGTTTTCGATGCATTGATGCTACTGTAATGTGTTGAGAGAATTATGATTTCACTAAAGGGCACCTGCACGTACATTTTATGTACAGTGATTGTGGGTTGGTTATGCGTCCTCCGATCATCTCTCCGCTCGAACAGTGCGACGAACATATATACTAATCCATAACATGTCTTGACGTTAATCGTTATTTAATTGCTCCTGCCCGCTACACTCTGAGTGTGCAGTGTGCGTCTCTATCTACTACTTTTCTTCTACTACATTGGACCGCTTGGTATTGGATTTATAGGCGCAATTTCGCTAAAGGTTCTCATGTAATGATTTCATAAGCTTTATCAAAACTGTAACTAGTTGAAAACCAAATCTGACGCATAGCGTTTTTTGAACAGATTTCATCTATACGTACTACATTATCACTATTTATACAGAAGAACATATTCGCTATGGATATGATTTACAGTTCGTGAATTCGTTAATCGCATTCTTTCTGTTTTTTTCGAGGAGGTGTTGCTATTGTCATCGAAGAAGTAAGTACAGCAACAGTCACTCGCCGCTTGCCATTGTTCATTTTGTTGACATTGTTTTTTTCCATTTGTTTCCCGTTGGCCGACTATGTACAGAAAACCCCAACAGGTAGAACCTGTCCCTAATTTCTAATTCTTAAAAAAAAAAAAAATATATATATATACTATCATCTGCTCTTTCTCTCTCTCTCTCTCTCTCTCTCTCTCTCTTTTATAACGCGAGTGGGTTATTATTCTCTCGTTTACATTTGACAGCTTTACGATGTAACGTGTGTTTAAGTACTTCTAGTATTAGTAGTTAGTAGTGTTCTTTATAAATAGCACTAAAGTTAGCATCAACCGTAAATACAAAATTTACCATTTATGATTTCTTCGGTCCACTTTTTTATCCAGCTGCTAGTAGGTGTAATTTTAGGCTTCGTGTTATTCGTGATCGTTACATAGCCTCTAGCACGATAACGAGCCTGTTGCTGTCTTGTCGACAGATCATTCGATCAACATGCGTAGCTTGGAGTTCACATTTTCGTTGAATGCGATCGATCAAGTAGCCCACGTTAGACGATTCTGCTCACTAAAGGATAGTGAAGGGAGGGCTGGTCTAGTAATACTCGTTGTAAAGTTGTGACACCCTACGGCTGAGAATGGAGGTTCAGGGAGCTGTTGGCGAAGGAGTGATGGAGGCAGAGACTAAGTATGGATAGCTCTCTCCATCCATATGTCCTTTAGTACCTACGACTGCAGCGGCGGGTGTTTGGCTAGCTCTATATCCACTTGTTATTGCGTACCGCCGAGCGGAGCCTGCGGCCCCACATTAAGTTATATCATACTATCGTACCATGCAAATGTTGTGGCTGCTGAGTTGTTTCGTTTTGCATCTGGATGTTCGGTGTTGAGGCGCTATTGTTGGACTCTATCGCAGTACTTAACCCTAGTGATGAACCACCTAGAGTAGAACCGCCAAGTGTAGATCCACCCAGCCCAGAACCGGGTCCACCGAGAGTGGATGGGTTAATGCCACCACTCAGGCACGGTACACCAATGATGGGTAGAGGTTCTTCAGGAGGGGTTACCTGTGATGGAAGTGAATAACCATAACATTTCAAAAGGTGTGTCAAACGGTTCTAACTCTCTCGCTGCCTCTCTGTGTACCTCCAATCCGATGCTACCGTTCAAAGCAATCTTGATTGGGTTCGAATGATTCGTTGCCTGCATCAGTGTTGCAAAATGGCTAATACCAATCTCCTCCAACGATGATTTTCGGCGTCCGGATGCCCCGATGTTCGGTAGTCCCTGTCGCAGAGAGTTGGAGCGTCTCAGTAGAATGTCGCTGTCAATCTACAGTTGACGAAAAGAAAGGTGCAATTACGGTCAGCATAAGATATATGGTTCACCTGCCACCCAGTCCCCGTTTTGAAATCATTTATTACCCTCAAGGAGTTGCTCCTTCCCCGCATCTGTCCCATTGCATTAGGACTATCTGGAAGAGATAGAGAATTCGATTTTGTTGTGACCAGCGGAGGCGCCCGGGGCGTTACGTAACCTGACATCGGCTGAGGTCCACCGATGGTATTCAGGCCGATGCCGGAACCGCGCCGTGAACCGGCCGCCGCCGCCGCTAGGTTAATGTTGGAGCAGAATGATATGTTGGATTTTCGACGCGAATTGTGCCGCTCGAACGTTTTCTGGGCCGAAAATGGAGAGGGTCGCACTAGGTAACTGAAAAAACAACAAACGAACACCCGCAGGAAGCTACAGATACTGACAAGGATGTAGGAGTGTTAGTTTACTTACATGATATCACCCTCCTCCAACTTGAGATCGCACGATGGGTTGATGATGACATACGACAGATGGTTTCGCTTTTCGCTCACATCGTCATAATCGATGCTTGGGAGATTGAGCGACTCCATCCGACTGCGCACTAAATTAGCGATCTCGGCCCGTTCGATCTGCTGCACGTGATTATCGCGCGCCTCGTCGGCCATATTGATTGAATACTATGCATGCATTCGAAGGCCAGTATCGATCATGGGGACAGATACAGAGACAGGGACAACAGGGACGGCGACGAGCGTGATGTAAACGATCATTCAACAAACATGGTATGGTAGAGAAGAGAAAGAAAAGGAAGGAAAGAAGAAAGAAAAATCCAAATCCAAATTAGCGACACTTTAACGTTCCGCTTACAGGTGGCCAAGTACTGCCTCTGTCGCCCTGACAGTTGGTTTCACAGTTGGCGTGCACACGTATGTGTTCGAGTTAGTAGCAAGCTAATTATGTTGTCATGTTTCCCATAGTCTAGGCACCGAATATAGAAGCGCCACACCCCAATAAAAACAGCGAATAATAACACGCAGCAAAGACAGATACACGTACGTACACCAAAAATACATATACGAACAAGAAAACAACAAAAACCAAATCATATGAAAACAGGAAGGACGGTGAGCTGTGGAAAATGGTTGTGATTAGTGGGTGAAATATTGGAAGACGAGGTAGTGCTGGTATTATTCCGGTGGAGCTCTTGTGGTAGGAAATCCCATATACAGATCGGTGTTGTGAATAGCTGGAGAAAATCTGCTGGGTTTGTTATAGTATTTCGGGTACTACCGGGGACACTGGTACAATGCAGTAAACGCTGTGCTGTCGTTGACGTTTGGTGCTGACTGTGGACAGTTGGTGAGTTGACAGGTGCTTGGACACACAGATCAGTATGCAAACACATTAATGGAGGAAAATTGCTGTATAGCATTGCTGATGTGTAAACTAAAGAGGTAGTTTTTTTTTGTGGTACTCTCCTGGCAATCGTAGGGGATTGGTTAGTGAATTAGGTTGATTGTCATTTACAGATATCGTTTGAGCGGGTAGTACAATTCTCCGAATGCCCAGCTCAACGAAAGACCACATTTATGAGTTTCGTATGACTATGCGGTCTGCTCGGAATGAAATTGAAAAATGGTTTTGGGTTGAAAAACTCACACCATCGCAAAATTTGAACAGATTTCTAAAAGGTACAAGTCTTAGGTACGTCGGAACTATTCAAAGAAGTTGTTCCTTTCGCATCTCGTAACATTTAGCTATGGCTCTCCTAAATGTCTGGAAAAGGTATTAAGAACATTTATCACCTATCGGCATGGGTAAAATGCGTCGGTTGTTCGAACAACAAAACTGCTTAGAAAAGCCGCACTGTCAAGACGTTTTGCTGTTGATAACAGAAAGCAGATGTACTTACCGGTTTGGTGACAATGGCACTTAAGAGAGTGTCTAGAATTCTTCAGTTTTAATTGTAACGCAGGATATATGCATATATTACTTGTCAATACAATCGTGTTAAGTGTGCGTGTGTGTGTGTGCGTGTAATTGTGTTTGTTTTTTATATTTTGTGTATGAAAATTCAGGCGATTGTCCATGCTGCTTCACTACACGTGACTCATTTGAACACTTTGCTGTAGCTCCTTTGAGGTCACATCACACTTACGGTAATGATGGAATTTTAGAAAGTATGTTCTGATGATTTTGCCACTTTATTAGCGACACTCAAGCGTTGATTCAATCAATGAAGTCTTAGAATCTAGTAACTGACACACGGATGCCACAACGGATTTGCCAAGAAAGTTTTAAATTGATTCAGTGCGAAAAGGATGTAGGAAAAAAAACGCCCACTCGCTTAGATGAACAGAAACGATAGCATAACTTATAAAACCAGATGTTCTAAAACAAGAGACTTGAATGCTTTCTATGATAAGTGACGAAACTAAATCGTTAGACATCAGTATCAAACTAGTTGGTTTTGTGTGTATGTGCTTATATCAACTTAACTGAGTTATATAGAACGAGTAAAAGACAAGACTATTGAATCTATGCTAAGGGTTTCGTGAAGGTGTGGGTGTAAAAAAGACGACAAGGTTGTGAAAAGGGTGGTAAATTTTGCAAAAAAACTGTAATACATTCCAAATGGCAGCTTTGCTAGTATGTGACGAATCAAAAAGTTTTTAGTGAATGCTAATAATTAACATTCGGTGAATGAAGAATCTGAATTGATCTTTAAGCCAAATTAATTACACTGAATCTATAAGAATACACGAGTTCTTTGAAAAATTGTGGTTCATTTTAATTTTTTTAAACTTAAAAGCATTAAGGTACTCCTTAGAGAATCATAAATTATTCTAAAGTTACTCTTTACTTAAGATCGAAAAAAATGTTTATTCTCCAAATACAGCTCTAATAAGAACGGTAAAGAGTTTTCTTTTGCGTAAAATGCAAACTGTGTTTCGTAAGGCATTTACATGAGCACTTTATTAGCATCTTGATATTTCTTCTCTTTAACACAGTTGTCACCCGAGAGAATATGACACTAATTGAAAAACGGTGCCAGAAAACAGGTGGAGAGGTGTTTTAGTCTGGCTTTCAGGCACGTGACAGAAAACTATAGATACGACAGCAAACTAGGAGCAATAGGTTGGTGTTGTGCTGTAGTGTGCTCTAGATCTATGATATCAGTGAGCATTTAAGTACGTGTGCGTGTGTAGTTATGAGTGTGTATAATTGATAGATAGAGACAGATAGAGAGAGAGAGGGAGAGACAGAAAAAAGTAGTGACAATGAAGTAGAGAGTACAGAACTTACGCTCGATCCTTTACGGGCGGTGCATCCACCCAGACAGGACGATGATTTGCGGATTGTGGCCGGCGGCGGGCGGTACGTTACACCTCGGAGGTTCGCTTCCGCAACACCCTTGATCGGTACGCCACTGGCCGAGGTGCTGCTAGCGGTGGCGGTGGTCGTAACCACTTCCTCTTCATACTACTCGATTTATTCAAACATGGATTTTGTGTTTTCAATGCATTACAGCATGCACGTGTTTCACAAGCACGAGCATTAATGGTAGTAGTGGTAGTAGAAGTAGTAGTGGTAGGTAGATTGTCAATCAGATGCCAAATTGAATGAGAAAACAAATTAGTTTAACACAAGCCAGCTGGCTAATGCAAGCCGAAAAGTGAGTGATAACTAACAAAAAAAAAAAACCCGAAATTAAGGAAGACATGACATTAACGCAAGTAAGTATAAGTAAAGTTCAATACGTTTAAGGATGACAACAACCAAGGGAATCATTAAGGTTTTGATTTTCTAACAGATGTGAAACAAATGAGAAATACATTTCACCGCTTTGTTTCTACCAACGTTAACGCTTTCACAATTCCGAACATCACAACGATGGGAAGGGCAGAGTTGGTATAATACTAGGTAGAGATGCAACTCGAAACGAACATGAATGTCTATTCAATATTAGGACCAAGTTTAGTGACGACTTAGTGTGACGGGTCGTAAGTCAGTATACTTGCTGAGGGAGATCAAACCACATACGACCTTGAGTCCAATTTCACGATACGATAAAACAAAAGAAATGCAAATGTGGTTGTAATTATTACCGAAGAATGAGTGAAGGAAAACATAAATAAACAATAACACCGATATAAGTGATCAGCATTTTTTTTGTTCAACTATCTAGACTAAAAAATCTAAAGGAAGCTTTATAGGCTACTAAAAACGTTGCTGCTAAGCTGGTTTTAAAACGAGTTGATTATGTTTAAAAGTAAAGCGAAGAGTATATTGAATGTTGCATCAAATCAAATAATGTAAAGGTAAAACATTAATATGAACGTAGCAGTTTGATTGGTCTACAACTAGGACTAAACGAAACTTACATGAAAAGGAGATTTCAACGATTGCCATAGGGAGATTGAGAAACACGGAAATACTACGACACAACTGGTTAGCTCTACTGAAACTTTGGTCCTTTTCATGCAAAACATTGGAGGGTACGTACAAAGCTGAATCACATCGGAAAACGCACTTTTAAGCGTTTGACGTACATTCAGCAATGTGTCTCCTTAGGATACGGGTAAGAAGTAACGATATGGTCATACGCATGGGAATTAATTGACACAAAGATTGTATAATAATTCCAAATCCAAAAACAGAAGCACCAAAGTAATGTAATGTTACCAATGTTAACAGAAAACTAACTCCAACTAAATCACTCTCAAACCGTTACAAAATTAAAAATTGAAGTTGCCAAAAAAATCAAACCAAGTTGTGAGAGTGACTGACAACTTGAACAAACGGTTAATTTTACGGTTATTATGGCTCATATTTTGAACTATTCCTTTTAAGTAGTATATGAACGGAGAAAGTAAAACTCAAAACAGAAATAATATCAACTAACCAACTCACTGTGTGCGTGTGCGATCAAATAATTCGTCCAGCTTTGTTTTTAAAGAGAGACACTTTTGCTTTCATCTGCTACGTGTTTTTTGTTGTTTAATTATCTATTTAGAGGTTATGTTTATCATGAAATTGCAGTTAGTAGTCATAAATGGATGTTTTTTTGTTGTATTTACTAACGATTACAAGTATTTCCATTACCGAATAAACGATAGATAATATAAATTTTCAACAAGATTCAATTCTAACTCATAGCTGAGGAAAGAGGGTGTTGAAACAGTAAATTAGCAATCCAATTGAAAGTAAAAAAACTAAATAGCATGAAAATGGTGCAATTTCTACATTAGAAATAAAAAAGGGAAAAAATAATCGAATAGGCGGAAGGAAATAGATAGTCCAAGAGTGAAAGAGAAGGCAAAAAGTATTGGCACAATATATCAGACACAAGAAGAGTGAAATTGAGAACAAGAAAACCCTTAAGAACAAAAATTTGTATGGGTACATTTGTTCGTACACCAATTCGCTACTATACTACAAGCGATAGGCGCGAGGCAAAGAGTATTAAATTTAGTAAACGAACGGAATTTTCTTTTACAAACAAGAGAAAACTTGCAAAAGGCGACTAGAGAAATATCAAAATTGGAGTGATCGTAACTTTGAAGGGTATAATCATTATTAGAAAACAATAAAAAGCAACAACGAAAGACAAGAGTGTATATGAACAAACGATAAATATTGTAGACAGAAACATATTAAACATAAAATATCAGTGGTAACAATTTACATGTTGGAAAGGAAGTAGAGTAAAATCAAATAGTGTTTGATAAAAAGAGGGAGAAAAAATGAAGTTATTCTACTAACTTTCGACATATTTGTGGCGTTGCTTGCATGGCAAAGTCCTCGCTAGGCAGTCATAATGCCCATATTTGATTGTGCACGGTGTGCCATACATAGTCGCACCAAAATGTGGTACGTTGTTATTCGTTAGGTTTTGTATTTTGATAATAAAGCGATTTTGTCCATGGAAAAGAAAGAAACAAAACAATGAAGAGAAGAGAAGACGAGAAAGAAAATCAAAACCAACAACCTTCTGCTTAGTGATGTAGGCGAGTCAATAGTCACGGAAACATTGATGCGTGCGAATCACTGGAACGGACGACGTGGTTGAGATAACAACGGCTTACCGGTTTTCGACAAATGCACAAATGCGCTTTTTCCAGAATCTTATAAAACGATGGTGGAATATAAAAGGGATTTATGTAGTGAGGGAAAATGCACCGAAACAAACAAATAGTTTGAAAATATCGCTTAATAAAAGGTCGCCAATTGCAACTTTGATTTCTCAAAACTATACGCATAAAAGTAAGTAATTTTGTAATGAACAAAGCATTAACGAGAAGTTAGTAGAAAGAGTATCGAGAAGATGAAAGACACAGTATATTCGATATCCAGACAAAGATGAAACCAAACAAGACACAGAGTGAAGTGAAGAGAAGGGAAGAATTCAATGTAACAGAAGGGAGAAAGAGTAGAAACTGGGATAACAGATCCATTAACCAAGATGTTTGATGTAAAAGATAAAGGATATAGAAGGATATAAAAATATGGAAGCTTTTAAACAGAGCAGGTGGAAGCAAAACGGTTAACCGGTAAAACTGATGAGAAATGAACAACAACAAAAAAACTAAATGAACATAAAAACGAAACAAAAGCGAATGACAATCATTACTCTGGAAAATCTTGATCGCTTGTTTGTCTTTTTGATTTGCAGTTGTTTTAATTTTGTTGGAATGTTTGATTGCTTTTTGTGATTTAAGCTCGGTTGGGCGTTGGATTTTAAAATTTGGACTCACCGATGGTCGCAACCGCACACAATGTTTAAAGGTCCCGAAAGTTCCAAACGGACGCCATTTTTCGGCGACTGGCGAATTACTCACATGTGATGCATCCGCACTGGACGTGTCCTGGGTACGGTAGATACCGATAGGAATTTCGCACGTGGTGGAGCAGAGCTTCTGATACAGTCGGCCGTACGTACGTATCCACATGTCATCCTTGGTAATCTTCATCTGCAACAAGGGATGGTATTGGCTTGAGAGTTGAACATGGCACAAACATGCGAAGCGTAGAGAAAGCTGCATTAATGTAGGACCGAAAAAGTGGTCCCCATTATTGATGATGAAATATTCAGCATTGTATAGCGATGAATCGATGAAGCGTTAGGCTGGTATCATGATTGCATTAAGAGGGGGAAGTCAAAGCTGAGTGTATCATTCAACTGTATAACGTTTGATCTTCGGACCGACGTCGTCTAGTTTGTCTTAATTGAGTTAAGTTGCACGTTCCAGTATGCGATCTGCACAGGTTCGTTTAATGGTTTGATAAATGGACCTGAAAGAAGTGATTGCCCGGTTCGCTTACCGAAGTTAGGAACCCACTGCCCGGTGCTTGATCGATGCCGAGCAGCAGCCGCACAAATGTAATCACATAGTCCTTTACGAAGGCTTGATAAAGCAGCGTGTCCAACATTGAAGCGCTAAAGACGTTCCCAGCGGCAAACGGTAACCGGAACATGTATGATATGTGTGAGCCTCGCTCCTTCTCCCGCTGTACGTCCCCGCACGGTTCGGAGTCATGAAGGTGGTAAGGAGAAGAATCAAATCGTTAGTATCCATGTTCAGCTAACGGAAGCGAGACGAGATGGACTCGTCCAGGATTGCCCGTGCAGTACCTTCTCCATCTTGCTGAGATGCAGTGCATATTTGTCATGAGCGCGGAACTGCATAAATCTCATATTTGAGCTCTGGGATAGTTCGGTAATACTACGTATGCTTGGGAAAAATCTATCAGAAGCAGTCAAAAACAAATAAAATACGAGAAGAAAGTTATTGTTGGACCAGAAGCATTTAAAACTTTGTCGTGGTATAGCCACGCACTTAAACATAGTCTGCACAGCAACGATGGTGTTACAGTCGGCTAGGGTGTCTTCTTCGGCCGAATTTGACAGCTCCTTGTTCACGACAACGACGTTTTCTGCCAGAGTAATACCAGCGCGCAGTAAATCGTCTAGGCAGTCGATCGAGCCTAACATCCAATACACCTATGAAGATGAGTAGAAGATGTGTGTTGAAAAGTTGTTGCAATCCAGCAGAAATTAGCTGATTTTTACCAGCGGGAAATAGGAGATAGCATCCAGGAACGCAATGTCGGGTCGTCGTTCAAGCAACAAAATAATCGGGTTGAGTGAAGTTTTCGAACGAAAGTGTGCCCTCAATGGGATAATGAAATTGTAGATGCCATTGGATGCATAATCGGCTGCTAGAATAATGGTTTTATTTTGCCATTGGTATTCCTTCGCGTTTCTATAGCTACAATGTTCGCATACCTGTGGAAATTAAGCAAAAATTGCGTAGAAATGTCATGTGTCTCAAACCAATGCATTTTACACTCACTTGAGCAAGTTGTAGGCAGCAGAGAGGTTTCTTTTCCTTGAGAAGAAAACACAGCGTTGGACTTACACCAATGAACGGTGAAACCGGTGGAAAACCTTTCACGATCCTACAAAATATACAAGAAACTCCGTTTATCTACTAATTACGGCATGAGCACACCACGGTGTCCTAGCGTTTATGACAGGACAGGTAAATTAATTTTTTATTTGATTTGAACGATAGAATACTAATGTTTTAGTCAATTTTCTGATCAAGTCGCATACCAATAATAGGCGGAGTTAAACCAATATCATCAGTGTTAATGAATGGCAATGGAGCACCGTATCGTGATTGATTAAATGAGGCAGGCCCGCAAATTCGCTAACACACGCTCTACACGAACATTATGCGATGATTTTAGTACAAGCGAATGTGGCAACTACTCGAAACAGCATCCACTCAGATGACAAACATATTAAAAGGAACGGGTAAACTTTTGCAAAATTTATTTCATCAATTTAAGAGAACTGTTATACAAGTTGTATGAGTATATTTAGTAAATTTGCCATAAATTATACTAAACCGCATAACAAAGCAAAGTTGTTTCAGATCATTTTGTGTTATGTTTCTTTTGACAAGAATGTCATCCAGAGTAGTCAGAAACGGCACAGATGTATCACGAGGCAATTTTATGAGAGCTAGGCATGTCTAGTGATGTGAGCAAGCCGCTTAAATACTTTTTATAGGTGCCGACCATTCATTCCATTGTCATCACCGTTTCACATTTGCTTTGTGCGATATGATTTTTTCCATACAACATCCACGACGGTCCAGTGATTGAGGCATGGGACTTCTTATGGCAGGGTCGGGGATCGAATCCCATACGACACGTCGTTCCTCCTTAGAGGAGACTGATTATCCAACCACGCGTTATCAATAAGCGCTATGATCCATTATATGGTCGGCATGACCAGTTAGATCGTTAAGCCAAGGCGAGCTAACGAAGGCTCGAAATAGAGGAGGTTTTATCCTTTGCAGGTAAGACCAGGTAGATAAAAGCGAGAAAATTTTGAAATAAGAACAAAATGCCACCTCTACCAGACTTGCCATTTGGCAACTGCAACGTCATGGATGCGAACACACCCATAATGACAACACGAACAAAAACATCGAGCGCTGATTCCAGTTGGAGCCTTTGAAACGTCCTTGTTGCTAGCCACGGACGAGGATTAATGATCGTCGGATCGTTTTTATCTCCTCTTTTCTGGCGTTTATTCATGCTGCAATGCGGCTGATGCGATGGCAGGTTCGTGAATACTGCGCAATTATGATAGTGACTGGCCACATTGTTCCGCTGCATGCATAGTTTGGAAGTTTCATTCTAACGTGCAGGCGCACTATTGCAAAATTAAAAATGGAATACATTTCGGTAGCAAAATTTATGTGAGAAAAAAAAGCTTTTGCTATTTAGATGTGTAACGGCATCATCTGTGGGTAGCTTTCGTTTTGAGAAGGCTAGTCTTTTAGGAATAAGCTTTCGCCCTCTAATGACTCTAAATTTATGGCCTCCAAGGAGAAGGACTTAGAAGCGCTTAAAACCATACGACATAGCACGTGTATGCTATCATTTCAGTCTTCCGTAACAAAGGAACATCTGAGACTTCTTCTTTGGCAACAGCGGAGCTTCGGCTCGATTCGATCTTTGCTCCTAGCTTTGGCAAACACTTTAACACACGGATGCGTTTCCGTTCTCAGCACGGTTTTTCGCATAGCGTCACAATTCCAAGCACGATGGCGGCACGTTCGACACGCTTCTTGTAATTCCATTCGAGCGAGTATCGTTTCGAACACATCGCATCGGTTACCGGGATTATGATACTGTATTGAAAAAGCCGTAACCGGAACGTTTCATAGGACACTTGAGAAAATATGGCAAGATATTGGTAAATAACGAACGGCATGCATTCTAGTAGCTAAGAAAAGCACTGGCTTCACTAAGGCGCGCGAAAAATAAGGGATATTTCAGCTATATTTCCGAAAGTTTGCCATTGGGCGTAAAATAGAAAAAAACACTAACTTACAATGATGGATGCTAGGAATGGAAAATAAGGAATGAAATGTTGCATGAACGGTTTACGAAAGGAACGATTAAAGCGCCAAAATATCAAAGTTTTATGAAGAAAATGAGCATTATAGCAGAGCATACAGTTGCAGTAAAAGCACCACAAGGATGTTCCTCGAACAGCCATACAACGGAAGCGGTTAATGTTTAAAATGGTTCAAACGAAGTGGAAAGTAAAGGAAAGAAAAACAGGAAAAACACTTACCGGGAACAGTCAGTATGCCATGCAGGGGGTGTGTGAGTCGAATCTTTGGTATCGGATGTCGAACTACAACATTTTGATTCGCCGGATGAGCTCAGAACGAGCGACACCGTTTGCAGGAGCGAAAGATCTGCACTTCCGCAACTAAAGTGTGCGCGTATTTATGTACGTACGTATGTGTGTCGGTGGGAGAAGTGAAAAAGGATACGGTAGGATGAAGACGATACGAAAGACGTGCGTGTGCATCGGTGCATGAGTACGATATTTTGTGGGGATGTGTGTTTGCGTGTGAAGGAATATTGTTTTGATTACATCGAAATCGAATCCATAGCAATGAATTTGACAACAGAATGATGTTTAGGTTTAGTGTTTGTGTTTTGCATGGTTTCATCGGTCGCAAGGAAGAAGGTTGTATCGAACATCGTTTTTTTTATTTGCACAGAAAAAAAATGGTGAAAACATATCGTTATCAGTAGATGTTTTCATTTCGTGCGTTCATTGGTGCAGAATTATTAAAAAAGATGATGTGCGTGTGCGGTTATGTGTGTGTGCGTGTATATATGTATATGTGAGTATTTAAGAGAGAGAAAGAGAGAGAGAGAGAAAAAAGAGAAAGTGACGTGCAGATAAAAATGTGGAATAGAAAAGAAAAAAAACAGCAGGAATGTTCAGGCAATCATACAGAATCATAAAGAAAGGATTAAATGTGTGTGATGAGCATGATAACAACATTTCAAAGTAAAATATAAATGTCGATTCAAGAGAAATGATTCGGCTCGTTGTTTGAAAAAAGTGAAGAAAAGACACGATACTAACGAGTATGTAATTATCTAGGATTTAGTAGCAAATTCCACGTCTTAAGCGAATTTCCGTCTCAATATGCGATAGAATCGCACGCTTTTAATGAAAAGAAACTGTAGCTCACAGTTAGGATCAGTATGTTTTTACAAATTTTCTAAGGTATTCTATGAAGTAAAGTGGAAAGGTATAGTGGAAGAACACAGTTACTTACTAACATGCTATGCCTTAATATTCACTGGGATGTCGATATTATCTATTTGCAGTCATTAAGGAATTAAGTTCTTTATCGAATCGTTTGAACAAAGCAATAATTCAGGATCGATAAAAACAAAATTTCAATGAACTTACTAATGAAAGGGGTAAGCAAAACATAAAAATTGCAAAAATTGTATTCTAAAATTCGAATTTAATTGTAACTTCGTAATTCGTAAATAGATTCCACCGGCAGTGTTTAGCGGCTTGGAATGACAGGCCTATTTTCAAGGTTTGCAAGTTACAATGGTAAAATTCAAACTATTTCTAGATTTTATGGACAGACGATACGAAGGGTTGACGAACTCGTTCAAGTTCAGTTAATCAAAATGTTTCAACCTAAAAGGTTATCCAAGATTGGTGCATGATTTTGACTTTGGCTCTGTTGTGTTGCAACGAATTTCTTTCGTGTTGTGCTTTTTTAAGCGCTAGTTGGTGTTCCAACTGATGATTTCACCTCAAAAAAGATGAAAAGTTTTCCATAAAGTAATTAAATTTGAAGAGTATCAGAAATGATATCTTTACCACTTGAATTCTTAAACCTTGTATTTTTCTAGCAACAACGCTAAAATAAAAATATCATTCTGTTGGAATTAGATTCTATTAAAAAGGAATATTATACATTGCATTAGTATTGATGAGAATGGTTAGTAATTTTACTCCTGTATTAATGAGTAATTTGTTGGAAAAAGAAGTACAGAAGTACCACGATTGTTTGGCAAACGGATATGACGGACCGACAAAATGTGTTATTTAAAATTTCATTAGAGCAGAAAGATAGCATAACCACTCATGAGAAAGGGAGAGCTTGTTTGCCCAGTTTTTGCAAGCCCGCATTCATCCGTCACATTACACTGCATTTGGAGGTGCATCGATCTTTTGGATCGCATTAGTATGGAGCGTGTTGGCAGACTCTCCCAAGAGTTTGGTTCCTTTTCACGACGATAAAATCTTTCTGACAAAATACCAGCTCTCTGGTTTACTGACGAAAGGGTGGACGGAAGATAAAAGCGCCATTTGCACGTTTATTGTCAGATGGCAAAGTAGTTTGAAAATGTCACCCATGAACAAATGTTAGTTCTTCCAGTGCCGAAGCCACTTTACCAGATTCGGCGGCATTCCAACCGAGAGGAGTTGCGTGACAGGGGTAATACTTACGCAATTTTCTCCGACGGTGACCGCCAGGGCACGTCATCGTCGATCTCATCGTCACTCTCGTTGTCCTCACCGTCGATACCGTCCTCTCCGGAGATACTAAACGATGACGATGTGAACATGTCCGGCACTGGCAGAATCGATGGCCTCCGACTGCCTGTTGGACGAACGAAGGATAAATTTGCAATGGCTAAAGAAATGGAAGTTTATTCGCTTACCCCTTCGTTGATTGAGGATGTCGGGACTGAGTAGATTTGGATTGTTGCCACTAGGTATCTCCAGATGGTTTGCGGATGCGATGGCTGGAGGTCCTAACGTTGATTGAGTCGTTGTGGTCGTGGTTGTGTTTGTGGTGTGAGTAGTACCAGCGAATGGTGCTGCTGCACTTTCCTTGAGGTTGGACTTGGAGTCCGATATAGTGATAGCACTGGTGAGGGCTGTATTGCCCGCCGCTGCATTGCTTCCTCCAGTGGTGACACTTTCCGTGTACGTCGTTGCTGCAACGATAATTGTGCAGAAGGTCGAGGAAAGCTCTTATCGCTGGTTCGGTATTATTTAAAATGCATCCAAACAAACGAAGAACTATCGGATGGATGGATGGAGGAATGCATGGTGTTGTTAAATCATGTGATAAACAAGGGAAAGTTCTCCAAAGGGTTTGTACGAGAATAAATATATCTACTAACATATTTCTCAACACATTTCAGTTGGAAAAGTATACTACGCTGGCAAACAAGTAAGTAACTGATGGACTTCATCAGGCTAGAGACGAACGAATATGAATAAAAAATATTATCCTTAAAAATGTATACTGTTTTGATCAAAATATATATAAAAACATTAAAACATTGGAAACATAAATGTTTGGTGAAATGTTGAAATTTTCTGCAAGTTTTTCTACTAATAAAAGCGATAGAGCTTGTAGAAGAAATATACCAATAATCCATTGATTGGAATAAAAATTGCAGAATAAAGAAATAGTTCAATACAGCAAGGAGGACGGGAAAAGAGGCAATCAATGATAAACCTGGGATGAAGTATTACATAAAAAAGAGGATTAACTTAGCTCACATACATGCAGATAAATTGCATCGCAACGCGTGCAAGTGCGTGTAATTAACATGTGCGATAGAGAGGGCAGCTTTGTGCAGTAGGGATACGCCGATTATTAATGATGATTTTAATGTTTGAACATGAACAATCGAACGACAATCAGGTGGTAATCATTGAACGGCTGGTGACATAAATAAATATTTCATATGAAATGAAAGTCGATAAATATTAGTTTAATTATTCAGATCAGTCAATTGTTGAGCCAGGCTGGGCCCAATGATGTTGACATATTTTAAACTGTGAAAATCTGCACCATATAAAAAATTAATAAAACCGCGTATAAAGAAAATACGCTGTATTATTATGTTATTTTTATATTATTTTATGTCGTACATAGGAAAATACTATAACAAGGCCATCATAATGTAAAAAAATGCTCATTAATGGATATACATTTTTATAAGTGCAATAATATGAAAATAAAGTCATAAAACGGTAATAGCAGATGAGAAAAACAACGAGAACATCACAATCTGCTGTACAGTAACTGTAACATGTTTTCATATTTAAGTTGAATATTTAATAACAAAATATTATAATAAGATATAAAAACATTTAATATATATGAAGGGTGGCCCAAAAGTAACAGTTTTTAATCACTTTTTCGTTGTATTTTTTTTAACAAAAATGTCAAGTTTGTTAATTGCACAATGCCCGTGTATAATCCTTTCATTCCAGTTTTCAAAATTGTTCTGAAATTTGCTCTCTGGTATGCCTTTCATAGTCGAGTCTGGCTGTGCCAGTAAGTAACGAGGATAAACAATGCGTGTTGCGTCATTTTCGCCGCTTCGAACTCTGGTTGGAAAATCTAATTCCAATTACTTTTGGGCCCCTCATAATAAGACAAAATAATGAAAGGTAAAGTTTGTAAAGCTGATATTTTTCTGTTTTAATGGCTTCAGCTATTCAGCTCACCATTATATATTAAGAAAAATGCCTTAACGTGAGTAATGTCCATTGTACAATGAACACCTTAGCTTGAAAATGGAAATTACACTAACTGAGCAAACAAATCAGGAAGACTGTCAAGTATTGTTCCTTGATTCACGGAAGTACCACTAAATAAAAATCGAATATTCTTATCGACATGCAGATAGCAAAGATAGTAAGTAGACATCAGAGAAAGGATCATCAAACAATGTATATATTAAGAAAGATAGTGGACAAGAGAGCAAGAGCTAGATAGATCTTTCAACTTTCGATTATCTACGTAGAGAGGAGATAAGAAATGAAAAGCCAACGTAACTGGGGTAGCATATTTAACGGAAAAGGTTTTGTTTTTTTAGTCAAGAAGACGCTCAAGGGTCTTGAGGTTGAGGTCGGTTAGGAGCTAATTACAGCGCAAAGGTAATGGCGGCAACCAAAGATTCCAGAGGTTCTTGTGTTGCGAGTTGGAGGTTATTAAAGGGACAGGTTTATTTGAACACAATTTTGGATTTGGGAAGGGAACACTCACGCACGGCCAGTGTCGTGAAGTCGTGACCGTCCATCTTGTTAATGGCCCGCGGTGAGCCGGGACTGTCGGAGTTGGCCGAATTGAGACTGGGACTATGCGGCACGCGCACACAGACCGAAGGCACTGGGGCCATGGGCGGCACGGAGCCACCCCCGGCACCGATGGTGTTGTTGTTGATGTTGTGGTTGTTGTTGTTACTGTTGTTGTTGTTGTTGTTCGCAGTTACTGGTAAGTCGAGACAATCAGAGGAAGAGTGTCATTAAGAAAGAGGAAACCGTTCCGATACGATGTTTGGAAAGTTCGTGAGTTTTGATTTATTTTTCAATTAAATTTGGTTTTGAATGTTTACTCCTTTCCGTATCAAAGGATTGAAAGACGGAAAGAATGATAGGGTGCGCATAGAACTTGTTTAAGGTGCGATGATTTCCGTAAACGCTCGCAATTTGTCCCATATTTTCCTTTGAAACAAAAACCAATAACAGAAGCCATAAAAAATATACGAAAAACGAAATCGAGATCAAGTGTATCGTGACTTGGGCAGTCGCCTGTACTCGAGTACTCAGGTGAATGAATACGTCGTTCTGGGACATTAAATAAGGTGAGGAAACATTAAACATCATAAGAAAGGGGTTTAACTTGAGTACACAAAAATAAGTTTGTTATTAGAAGTACCCAACACTTAAAGCTAGACTAGTTGGTACAAGTCACACAAACGCACAACCAAAACTTAACTAAAGGGAAAAGAATAAAAATTCTATTAAATGCTCCTTAGCGTGGAGATGGTTTCTGGATTGTTGATGGATTGTAAGTTCAGGATCATTTAGGCATGAGCAAGGATCTTGTAGACAAACGGAAGATAAGCGTACATTAAACACACGGCGTTTAACAACAGGGGTTAAGGAAAATAATAAAATGGACACAAAATTATCGTTTACAACGAGAAGGCAAAGTTTTGGAGTTGTATGAGTTCCATTTAAAGCCGTACGGGAGAAAACACGACAGCGGCAGAGAGATTTTTGAAGGGAGTATAAGAAGAGAAGTAAGATGACAGAGAAACAGATAGACAGAGAGAGAGAGAGAGAGAGAGAGAGCGACAAGGAAATGGTTCTGAAGGATCACCTCCTATACCACCTACCTTCTTTGGGTGGTTGATCGGGACTTTGGTTTTGATTTTGGTTCACCACAAAGGCCGAGTTTTCCTCCTTGGTGATGCTCATGTAGTAGCAAGTGTCATCCTTCTTCATGATGTGACGTGGCCCGGGATTGAGCAATATCGTGTCCTCGTAGAACTCTGGCAGTTCTGCGGGACGAACCCCGACTAAGGCCACTCCGTATCTGGCAATAGAAAAGGTATGTGGAGGAAGTTCATCATGAGTAATTTCGTGTCTGCTCCAATACATTCCGCTACTTACTTGCGATGCGAATGAAAACTGGCGTAGGTGAAACTTTTGCCCTCGTATTCACCGAAAAACCGACTGTCTCCGAGCACGATGTGATAAATCTCGTTGCCTGAACACTTGCCGTACAATCGGTGCCACTCTTCTGCCGATTGTTGGCCTTCTCTGTAGGATAAATTTACGCAAATTATTATTTATTTTGAATCACCAAGTTCTTGGGAGTTGGTCGCTCGTAAAAGGGCAGGCAATGGAAGCATTAACACCGCATGACACACAATTAATGTATGTATGTTCCGCACTGCAATGCAATTAGCTCCCAAGCGCTATTCTACCAGTATTGATGATTCAGACTGATTTTGACTGTGTTTCCTGCTTTGGAATTAATGTAAAACATAGTGAGAGAAATACTCAAACATATTTAGGATGATCAACCAACAAAACTGGTTTGCGCCTCAGAATAGGGTTTTTTACGTTACAATTCGAATTCAGTTTGAATATTTCGAGATAGCACGTAAAAGGTGCTCCTATGGCATACAGGATGTTGTTTGTTGTTGTTGAAGATACCGCGGTTGATTTCCCACTTCCCATACCTTGTAACCGTTTGTGACTTTACCATTTGGTCCTACTTACTGTCCTCGAGATGTGTGTAGCAACAGCGTGACGAGTGTGCTCGCTCCGGGGCATGTGCAGTTGTTAGCGAGCAGTGCATATTTGAACTCATCCTCACAGACGACATGTTCTGCAAACTTTACATGCAGTTTATTCTCCGGTCTGCGAACGGAAGAAGGTAGTAAGTCAACATGCTACTACCAACATATTTCCAACACCAAAGAGAAATGGAAAGGAATACATACCGGAAAATTTGCACATACTGCGGGATATTGGGTGCGAAGTCCTTCACGGCCCAAGAGCGCAGAATAGCGTGTTCGTCCGCAGCCGTCTTGTCCGCGTAGCTGCGGGCGGCCAGAATGAAACACGCCTCGGCTTCGGCCATGCGGGCCCGCGCCAGATCCCCATCTTTGAGACACGATCCCTGAAGAGAGGGAAGAAAAGCGCTCGAAAACATGAAATGGGATAGGTTGGCTGGAAAAAGAGGTTGTTTTAAACTAATTGGACTTTGTAACATTTTGGGACCTGTGCGTAGCAAGAAAGATAATTATGCCGTTTTTCCTCGCCGACAGGTTACAACAAAACGGAGGAAAATTAATACACCTCATGAGTGAAGTGAAGGGGTGGAATGGTTAAATGTTAATAAAAAAAAACTCGCACAAATCGGGCACCGATTCGAACCAGTGTGGCATTATCGCAACGGAGCAACGTGCACTAAAGTTCGATCGCGTTTAATTAGATGAGGAGTCACGTTTTGCCCCAGACGAACGGACAATCACAACTGTACCTGGATGTAGATGACGCGCTGTGCCCAGATTGGCACCTGCAGAATCATTCGCATGGTGGTGTCAAGTTCCATCGGGCTGAGCAACACGACGTAGTAGTCTTGCAGCAACGGATGAGCGTAAAACTCGTTCAGGAAGTCCATGATAGTATCGGCGTGCAGCGTGGTCGAGCACACGACGACGTGCTTCTCACTTTGTGCCCGGTGTGAGGAGTAACTACCTCCCAGCTTCTGTCGTTCCATCCACGTGAACGCCAACTGCTCAAACTGTCGAGCAAACAGAAGAAGAAGAGAGAATGTGAGCAGAGGCAACAGCGTAGGAACGCATTAGCACCGAGAGATGGTTCAGAAAATTATCTAATTAAGTTTCATTTGATTTGCCGGAATAATAATCACCGCCGGAGCATGCCGAAAACTGTTGGAAATGTCATTCCATGTAGCGGTGGCACTGCTACCAGCAGCTGACGCTACGACCTGTGTCAACAATGGAGTGCAGGTTGAGCTTGAAAGCACTACATGTAAGCTTATTGATTTTCATTACTTCTTCTCTGGTCGTGTGAAAGCTTTTAGACTGTCATGGTACATTTCCTGCCATTGGACGTGATTGGTTGTGCAGCTCGGTATTGACAGTGTGAAAAATTGTTACTATAATGGACGACGATTGTCGATGAAGTGTTTTTTTTGTACTAGAAATAGTGCGATGCAGCAACCAATTAGTGAACTCATTACAATTGTTTGAGGATGCTGATTATTGACTTAATTTACGTTTGTAGACAGTCCTGTGTACGATTGGAAAGGGATTTGAACCCCAGTTCTGCGTTTTGAAAACCTGTGCTTCTATCTCCTCGGCCACCGAGTCGTTGCATTTAGATAATTTGCCATAATTTCAAACATATTGTCTTGCGCGAGTCTACTCACTTGCGTTGGAAGTACTATCAGTGCCACACAGATCATGATGACCATGAAAAGTTGGGAGGGCCAGATATCAGGCACAAAATCACCATACCCAACAGTCGAGAACGTTACAACCACGTAATAGGTGCTCTGAAACAGATTCAGGTGTCGATGGCCAGCCCGTTGAAAGTGCTGTATACCGCAAACGCTGTGTGGGTGAAAAGAAAAGAAAAAACGACGACGGAATGTCTGGTAAAAAACAATGCTCACGACTTATTTAAAGGAGACAAACGCAAATCTTGAACTACGGGAAGTGTTCGACATTTCCTAAACCTCGAAAGTTCTTGCTACTGTCAGCGGGTCAAGTTGAAATGGATCGGTAGGAATCGTGGCGGTGTCGTTTATGGGATGGAAATGGATTGTTTAAATTAAATTATTACACTAGAGACATTGAAGTGAAGCGCACGATACGGTAAGACATTCATCCCCGTGTTCAGAACCGAGACACGGGCTAGCCGAAGCGTGAATACTAACGAAATGACATCGACGGCTGAACGGAAAAGCGGCGTACACATTAAGTAGCTTTATATATTTATGATACCCTCTATCCAACCGTATAGTTAGTGACAATGTAAAAAAAATAAAGATTCCAAGGAGCGAGAACGTACTGGAACATCGTCATATTATTATTCATTCCGCTCCATTCCGCTATTCTACGGATTGACACAGTTGGAACACTGGAACAACAATCTCGTCTTCTTTTGCGTACTTGTTGTGTGAACCGGTTTACCGCCACTATCACATGGCCACTTCTCCCGCCGAACCGTCACAGTCCCGATCAGTCATTAGCATAAATAGTGGAAATTTAAATAAAGTAACCAACTGGGGAAACCTGCGAGACGAGCTCAACAAGCCGAATGGTACACGGGAAGTAGAAATAGAAACGAAATCGGAAAAACCTCCATTTGGTTCGCTTTGCATTCTCGAGTACGAGCTCGGTACGGTAGTACGACAGGTTTATGGGAAATGTAGAACGCCTTAAAAACTTCGCTTGAGTTGCGGGTTAGAGTTATACCAGGAACCAATTCTGTCGCACATTAATTATTGATTTTCATAGTATGCTATCGTGCAAAGATTTCGAACGGGGTTAAACAGGAAAAAAAATGGAAGCTCTAATGGTGACGACATAAACGACGATTTTACATGCGCTATGGTAAGTTTTGTTGGTGGGAAGTCATAATCAGGGGATCAGTTTCCGAGTACGCAACAGTGTGCTACAAAATGTGAAGACTACACAGAACGCGATTCTGAAAAGCAAATTGTATGAAGACCGGGTGAATTCTTAGCCTGTTTTTTATATCCTAAACACACGCAACCTACCTTAAATTTACGCACAAAGCTCGCTTCTTATTCGATAATTTAAGAAAAATGTTTAAAAAGAAGACAAATAAAAGAAGCACCAATTTTGAAAGGATTTTGAGAACTATTTATGAACAATCTAATATTGGTGATGATGCAATCAGTGCATACTAGACCTCTGAAATCCACCGACCAAGAATTTTGAACTAGTTGTGTTTTCACCCGTCCTGTCAAAATCCAAAATGTTATTTTCCCTGTGTTTGGTTGTCAATTAATAAGAAATGAAACCGCCTGGTCTTCATACACTTTGCTGGAAAGGTCGAGAAGCGTTTGGAAAAGCTCTAGTTCTAGTTAAAGGAGAACTGTTGTTCAAAAACTTACCTTGTAAACACTAGACAGAGTAGAGTCGCTGACAGAATCGTTAGCTGTTGTGATAGCGCTGATTGTGACTTTTGCATCGCTCGGTGAAGATCGTTCTGGAGGGCAAAAGTTAAAAAGGATATTTTAGGTGTTTTTTCAATTAGCAGATATGAAAGAAGTTCTACATTTCAGGCTCTTTCATTCATTCCATTCATTACTCCCATGAGGCATTATAGAGGGTCGTTGGCATTGCGTGTGCACACTTTAACCATTACTGATCAGTCATCTTACACCAGGAAGAATGCTTATTCGGCATGAAGAATGCTATAAATTCACAGCAAATACTCCTTACTAGCTTGTTCGTAGATGTCAGCATAGTCGGCTAATAGCCACACCCTTTCAATAATAACGACCCATGTGGGAGAGTTTCCAGGGTACTTTGAAGTGTGTCCGGCATTGGTGAAATCGTAAATAAAGCTCTCACTTGGAAGTCGTTCTGGTATGATTAGGTAACGATGCAGAATTGCACCCAAAAACCACTGAACTAACTTGGTCCATTATTATCCCCCTTTGCGCGCTATCATGGGTGAATGAGTATATGATTCGCGTTGGGGGGAGGTTCAGAAAACCCTTCAGCCAAAACGGACGCATACGGTGCCGATTGTGATTACTGCGAACTCTGCAGTCAAATGCTTTGTATACGATTTTTTATCTTTGATTTGGAGTAGGAGGAGTTAGCCCTAAAGCCAACAGCGCTTAACGTCACGCCAGACGTCATTCTGTGTTAGTTTTACCCCACAGCTCCCCAGTGCACTGACACTTCTCAAGCGGTTGCTGGTCCACAAATGCTTCGCAAGTTTTTGGAATAATGCACCCTCCAAGTGCGCCCCGAGAATCGTCGAATGAGCTGGTCGTAAAAATTTGATATGATAATAAAATAAAAATGAATGAACCATAATCAAAACGTTGCTGGCGAAGCATAGGTCCTTCTATCATACAAATCCACATAGTGTGGGGATGATTGCGTAAATGGAAAAGGGGAAGCAAGAAGCGGGTGGCAGGAAGGAGGAGTGGCAAAGGGCAGGAAAGACAATGAGTATAAAAGGTTTTGGAGCAGCGCTGGCGAGAAGCGTTCGTGATATTATCGCATCTTCATGTCGTCGCAGTCGACTTGGAGCAGTTGTTCCCCAATCCATGGAACCGGGGGACGATATGGCTGCCCTTTTGGTCGGTAGGGATAAATGATTCGCCCCAAGAGAAAGGACTGGATCAAACGGGGGGGCAATATGATACGAAAGGTGGAGAGCGGGAATGGTGATGAGAATGTTCGAGTCAAATACTTACAAACATGTTCTCGAGCGATCGTTTAGCAAGCCAGCAATTCAGAAACACTGGAATGAATAAGTTTCTGAATGGGGGCCATAAAATCTGTTGCATGAGAATGCGGGAGTCACGGTGTTGACGGCAGAAAAAGAGATAAAAAAAAATCAGAGAAAAAACACTTCATTAATCCATTACTCTCTTGAATTATTGCATTAGGCTGTGTTAGGCTCGTAGTCGAAATTACACACTAGTACCTTGAATGGGTGCATTCTTTTTGTTATGGACAAGCCAAGAATATAAGCTGGAAAGTGGATATTTCTAGGTATGATAAACACAACATGTGACCAAGGAAGTTGCAAGTCCTTGAAATGAAACTGAGACATTGGGCCGTTCGAGGGATAATCAATAGATCCATTTGTCTTACCGTCACTGCGAATGGTATCGTTGTAACGAGCTCCAGAATAAAATGAAACGATAATATTTGTTGCCAGATGTTGCCCTGTAATGAAAGATAAATGGCGATAAGGGATGTGTGTGAGTGACGAAACAGGAACATGGATCATTTTATTTCTTTTTTTTGGAATTCGAATGCAATGTTCAATTTGTTTTGTTTTTTCACAGTCAAGTGTAATATTAATAGTTGATATTGGAAGCGATCTTACACAATAACACATGGTTTTACATCGGACAGACTAAACTACCGAAAAATTGTTTCTACTGTTAAGGTAAATATATTACAGTTGCTTCTCCTATTTGCAGAATTTTTGGACAAAAGTAGATACGTTGCCACGCTTACCTTATATCCGAGGTACGCCATGAGGAGCGCTTCTGTGAGCGATATAAGTGCTAGCACTAACTGTACGGCCCAGAGCTCGGTAGGCCGATTTACCCACAGAATCGCGTCCCAATTGATGATGGGATCTTCCTGAAACGCTTCCTCGGTGCGTGTTGCCGACCACAAGAATTCCGTCTTGTTGCCCACCTTACATCCGTAGCTGGAAGAAAATGGAAGCAATATTCTTGTTACGGATTTGAAATGCTGGCTGTTTTTCAAAAATATGTTCATGATACAATGTGTTGCGATATTCGAAGTACCCAGTCGCTGGCAAGGTGCGTAAAAAAGGTGTGACCGTCGTGAATGTTATAAATATCGCTGTAAATTCATTCCATCCATGTTGATGTCATTTTCAGATGTTCCCCAAGGAGCGTGATTTGCTTTTATGGCGTCGGGAAGCTCGTATGGTGGCTGTTAAAATGCTTGTCTCAAATGTTGGCGACTAGAATGCGCTTCGGGTTTCCACTCTCTAAATTCATGGAATATTCATGTGCACATTAATTGAATTTGTATCCATTCGGCTTCTTTTTTCTAGAGATCCTTTGTTGTACGCGATTAAGGCTGCTTTATCGCTGACCAACAGGGAGCTTTTAATGCGTCTCCAGCAGTGGTTGGTTGAATTAGACGAGAAACACAAGATAGTAGCTCGAGTAGTTGCAAGAAGCGTTTCTATTATGTCTTTAAAACTGTGTCTTGAACAATATGAACACCTTGAACGATATGTTAAATCCAAAATGGAGCCAGTGTGTCTCGGGTGATAGTTCTCTCTAAAATAACTACAGCACCAACACTTTACCTGATGTGGCGTAACACAACTGTCTTTCGGAGTCCAAACGAAACTGAGAACTATACTCTTTTTATGGACGAAATAGTTAAAAAATAATGCTTTCCCTCGGATTAGTTCAAGCGATGCCGGGTTGAACTGCCATTTGAACTGCGCAGTACTATATCGAATGAGTTGTTGGTGCTTTTGCTCTTGCACTTATGTTGGTTTGAAAAGCCATTAAATATTAACATTTTTTTTTGTTGCGCACCGGAAAAAAACGAACCCAAACTTCATTGAAACCGGTTCCATCCGACCAGAGTAAAGTCAGACGGGGAAAAGTTCCTATTTTCTTTGTTGCTGCTTTCTCGGGGGACGGAAAACCTGCTTATGATTGACAACGACCTGTCCAATGTTCCTGTTGATGTTTTGAATATATATTATCCGGGAGGCTCGGCATGGACCTTCTATCGAAATTGTGTTGTTTCGTAAAGGAAAATGAAACATTGTGGTTGGCAATTGGGAAAGAAGTTCAAAAGTATAGTTATTATAATGTTCGGATGATAAAAGATGACATTTGGCATTTTATAAAGAGAAACTACGATAACATATGCTGCATTTAACAATATGAACGCATTACAAAAAGATTACTCAAAAGAGATGTAGTTATACAAAGCTGTAACAAATATCCAAGTCCTGTTAACTATCCACTAATATCAATACGTGTAGCTTTTAAAAAATTTAGCATCTTTACCATTCTACCGAAACAACAATGAGTACAGCAAGTGGGATGAATTCAAACAAATCATCATCCTGCAGAGGCTCATTGCCGTGTGTGGCGCATTTCCTAATTAGGTTAACTAGGACGTATTTGATGTTGGATTGAAAAAGCCGAAGGTCATTGCAGGGGAAAAAAAAAACAATCTCCCCCTTTGCTTAGCTGTCACCGTAAATGCAAACCAACACGCTATACACACCATCCATGTTCCGATATCCGGCTTTGGTACAACCGTTGACGATTATTAACACCGCCATTGACACGGAGCATGAAAGTTTAAATTAATGGATTAAGTGGTTTTGTATGGCGATGGCTTGATGATTCAGGTCATTTGGAATGTTTCAATGGCACCGCAGGAAGAGGGCAGTGCTCTTCCTCTTCATTTTACTCCACACGCACATACACGCACATTGCTTGATTGGCTGAGCCCGAAATGTACTATGGATGGAGGTGCGATGTGGCTGGGCTGTGTGAGAGCGACATTGATGAATACACGATTCAATATCGATTTTTATTTGCTCCAATAGTAATGGTTCTATACTTACCAGGTTGCAAACGTTGGATTCAGATCGGTGACTACCCGAAATATGTACAGTATGCAGGTTAACAACTTAAAGAATAAATTAGCGATTCGGATCCTTAAACCTGTGAAGATAGGAAGTGTGTAACAGGAATAAATATGATGTTCTATACAGTTCGTTTCATTTTATTTCAAGTTGCATGAAACTTTGGCCTTTGTTTCCAGATTTACCGGAAAAAGGCTCATTTCTCCCAAAAAAAAACCGGAAGCCACACAGAATAATTAGGTTTAACAGATTTAAAATTTGATTCAATTAGTGGAGAATGGAAGTGCGTGTTGGGAGTTTCCGTGAATTGGGTTATTTTAGTGTTCTGTATTAAGAACACCTCCCTGTAGTAAGAAGCAATCGATAAGAGTGTTTTAGTCTAGAGCGTCGAGAGAACACTATTTTGGCGAAGTGCCTTGATAGCCATACGATATACTATTTAGGAAACGGACTGCACTGATTAATCGAAGTTCAGCAGTGCGGCACGCGAGATACAATGAGAACACATCGTTGTGCCGATGTTTGCACTCATGGTCCTTTTTTGTCTCGCTCACCCTTCTACTAATAATTGATTGTTACTTAGGAAAATTACTCAAAGCACGGAAGGAAAAATTAGGGATGAACTATATCCAACCAATCATTGCATTTAACAAGGAAAAAACGGGAAAGGTGTGCTGAAAATGTAAAGAGCTCATGAACGATCTATTTTTTTTTAACGAGTCAGACATGAAAAGGTGGTAGGAATGATTGGAAAACTTTATAGTGGTTCGTGTTACAAGCTTAACGAAACTGTTGTTGAATCAGTTTGTGTTTACTTACTTGATCTTTGATTCTTTATAAAATATAGTTGCAGTCTTTCTTTGAATGTGTTTTCATTTACATAATATTCTACCCGTACTCTGGAAAGAAAAAAGAGAAGATAGTCATTTATCATAACGGTTTGTCAACTGGGATGAACTTTTCATTGGAAGAAACAAGGTCGAAAGAGCATCATGAAACACATTTATCTGATAGTTCATGAGGGGTAAGAAAAATGTTCATTCTTTAAAAAAACGAACGAATTTATCTTTACCATGTGATACGCATCACCTAAACTCACACTACTTCTTCAAACAGAAAAGATAGATGTTATGGGAGTTGTCTGTACGGATTCGAACAAAGGCCACTTGACAACCCAGCCATAGCCCGAAGCTTTACAGTCAATCCTGTGTCTGTTCATTGTGTATCTCTAAATCGGAACTTTGCTTCGCAGCCGATCTTTGTTTCAAGGAATATTTGTGCTGTTCGTAGCTGAAGCATGTTCTTTAATATACATGGAAGTAGATTCACACATGCCCCATTCATGCAATGTGGTTTAAGTCACACACATCAGCGAAGTGTTCGACATGCCATTCTGCTAGAAATGTTTCGTCATACTGTCGGGCATGAAAACCTTGAAAGTAATTTAATCGACTCCGGTCGCAACCATCAAAATTTCCACCGTGACGTCAGTTGCCCCGTGTCAACGTGGATCGAAATCTTATCGAGAACTTTGGTAAGCTTGGCCGCATACGAGAGCTATATTTAATCGGTGAGACACGAAAATAAAACCATCACACGCGCTATATATAGAATTCGGGGCTCCCCCAGAAAGCGTATTGCCAGCACAAAACCATCATCTTGTAGGTCATAGAATTCATCATTCCTACGGTACATGCTACCTAAACCTAGGTAGCTCCCGCTTCAGGTTGGGAGAGAATGGAGTTTAGTTCTCATTTTTGTTCTTGCTAGCTTTCCGTTGTGACCAATCGTCCACTTGGTTCATGACGTAGTTCGCACAATGTTCCGCCTGGCTAGGTAAACTTTTAACAAAGAAGCTTACATTCGTCATCCGGTCAGATCATGCAATGCGGGTTAGAAAAACGATACTACCGAACCGGTAAAACATTCAAAAAGGTTAAAGTCCTTTGCCATTTGGTCTTTCCCCGCACACCTTTGTCAACAGCCAGAATTTTAAGTGGACCGAGACCAATGCTAAAGTTTTCCTTCCGGTGGATGATGGAACGATTAGATGAATATCCTTTCGATACGAACACGGAACCAATAGTTGCAATTTGCTCGTTTTGTCATCGGTTAGGTTATCTATTGCGGCATCAAACTAAACCAAATATGACCAGCTTCGCCCTTCGAACAGACCATGAAAATTGTGTCCCACATGTGATTGGCGTGTGTGCTTGTTTTTGCGGTCAATCGGGTGGCTTTGGTATAGCTTACGGAAAGGTAAATTTTTACTCCTGTCAGTGTTGCAAAGCACCAAAACCATACACAAACTGGGATACATTTTGACTTGTAAAAAGTGAAGAAGAGTTCAATCAATGACATTGTGCATCTATTACGATCAGTGGAGGGTCTTGTATGGCGTCATCAATTAAATTTAATGCTGTGCGATTAAAATAATTACGATCGGTCAATAATTGATACTGTTTTTAAGTGTAAGACTGTGTTCGTATTACAAATATTTCCATTTCATGTGAGAAACATTGAGCGAGTTAAGCTTAGATGGTAGGGTCATTTACGTTTTCTTACACTGCGAGCTAAGATTTGAAGCACATTTTGGGGATTTTGATATTCTTCATTTGTAGATCCTTTGTTTTTCTATAACACTTATGTTATGATACCACACTGATCGATTGTGACGATCTTATCAACCGGGTAACCACGTTGCTCTAAAGCTGTTTTCTTTGCTAGTTGACACGCACTTCAACTGAGTATAATTTCAAAATAGGCGAATAATTTCAAGAATAGGCGAAAGCAAATAGGCGAACGGCACAACCAGTATACATATTTTCTTATACGGGGTTTTCGAGTTCAAAACCATTTCATGATTCTGTTCAAGTTAACTAAAATGTGCATTTCTGAGACCTTCCTCGGCCGAGATGGAACAGAAGGCAGAAAGCCAAATGAACGACTTTGCCTGTTGAATTCGAAAGCTCTGTGAGAGCTCGAGTTTTTGAAACCGAAATTAATCTTGGATAGTAGCTAATTAGCGTCGGATTCTCTGTGTTACTAAGATTCCACATTCACTAAGCCGCTACACCAATTAAAATGAAGAATGATTGCGGCGGCAAAAAAGCAGAGAATTTGCTCATGCAATGGAGACGCCTGGTTGTTTGTAACTTGCTGGATTAAAAAACAACAAAGAAAGTGAATAAAAAACAGCTGCTGCAGTGATTTTTGGTTTTAGCGATTTTGATCTGGTTAAGCAACAGCTTTACAAGAATGGTGAAATTTAAAACAAGAGCAAACACGCCATATCGAACTGGGTCGCATTTTAATGATGGTTACATTTGCTGCTTCGATTTTTTATTTTGTTTGTGTACTGAAGAACGTACCGCTTGCAAATTTTCGTTTGGGAAATGGTTTTCCTTTCAGTTCCTACATTTGATTACGCATCCCTGAGAAAAAAAAAATCTATGAGCGTGGAAAATATTTCGCAGGACGTGGAGTAAAACGCATTTCCTTTCACTGAACCAAATGTTCGCTGGGAGGATATCTTTGAGTGAAGTTTAAGGGATTTTCATGCGCACGTGTATGTGTACGCGCTCAGGAATAATTTGTAGCGCTGGTCCGTCCAAGAAGTCGGGCATGTCGTTCCGTACGCTTGCCGGAATGGGATTTGTTTGATAATAAATTGGATAAATTATGATCAACATTATCGAGATAAGAGACTTTTCCTCGGGTATTTGGGCGCATCGTGTAACGTTGGTCGTCGTGTTCGAGTCATTGATAGGGAAAATACGATTTTTCATCCACCAGCTTTCACGCGTGTCACAGTCATTCTAAATCTTCGAAGAGGCTTTTGCCACAGCCACATGCATGGTATCGTCAAAATGAACTTGCATCGTGACACCGTGGTAATGCTTTCGAAAGAGATAGCATTATATAGAGGAACCTGGTACTCGGTAAGACAAATGTCCATGTTTTAGTTGTTCTATTTTTCTGAACTTTGTATCCAAGTTATTTCATTCTTCAAGTAAACTGCTATGGGTCGACGATCGTGGTTTATCTAATAATTTGTTTGAGGAAGACACATTTTGAAATGGAGCAAAATATATGTATTGCCACGGCGATTTTGCCTGATGACACATTTTAAACCCACTCCGTGGGCTCTCCTAACTGCTCCGTGAAAAAAATTGTTATCATTGTTTGTCGCAGCTGTTTCTAGTAATAACGATCCGCTTTAGTTGCATTTCGTAGGGCAAAGGTAAGGTGAACGAGATGCACCGACAAATTTGCTCTTGGTAGATAAAAAACATTAAATTGTGCACGAACCTTCCAACTACGAAGGATTGTG
>AXCM01001230.1:0-44465 GCA_000473375.1 Anopheles culicifacies
ATCAAATCAATATACCTTGTTCCGCATTGTTATGCTTCTAATTCTACACTGGTGGCTTGTTTTACATAATTGGTTATGTACATATTCGACTCATGTGTTTTTATCGTCGTCGCGCTAGATAGAAAATATTTTTTGCTAAAAATAATATAACCGTGCCATTAACAGTGCAGAAGCTCACAACCCATGTTAGCCGAAATAAGTCTCATGATGTTCTAAGCACATTTCGGAGCTATTAAACCTTCATAAATCTCGATCAATGTGGTATGATGGCAAATTGGGCAAGAGAAAATGGAAAACACAATCTTGCTCAAGCACAACCATCGGGAACATTCCTGACAAGTCTAATTTCTATCAGGAGAAACGTTGTGAAGCGTTTTTTATTAGTCGTTTGGATGAGACAAAAAGAGAAAAAAAACACACACACACACACACAAAACCCAACAGTATGGACGAGAATGATAAACAGTGAGTGCTAAAAGGCGCACTTGGTGGATGATAAGGTCAGGTTCTGCCAGATTTTCATCGATCGAACCGGTGAAGGACATTAAATATTTACGGGCAGCATTTGGCGAACCTTTGCCCATTGCTTGCTCTGGTGTGAACTTTTCTCCTCCTTCCCTCTAGTCATCTGCCGTATTTACGCTCTCTCTTTCTCTCCATTTCTCTGTCCATTTCGGTTTTCATCCCTCCCTTGCTCTCGTTATTTATCTTGCTTGTTTTTTCTCATCTGTCCATGACCTCTGTAACACGTGGCCGGTACCAGGCGGCTCCATCTCTTCAGTGGTAGTTGGATTCTGACCAGCACACTAGCACAGACATGTCAAACATGAACCCCACGATACCCTTGAACGCTGCGCGCAAAACAATAGCTAGAACTTCATTTGTCGTATTCAGTAACCCGCGTCATATACAATGAAAGTTCACAGGTACATTTTCCAGAGTAGACATGCAGTCGAGTCCGCAAGCCAAAGTGAGTTTGACATCACTGCACTAGCCCGTCGATGCAGCCAGCTGTTGCGGTGTACGCTCGAGGTGTGTTCACGTGAGAGTGTTTATGAGAAATCACGGATGAGAAAAACAACACGAATGCCCATCGTTTGCTGGAAGTTCTCAACAACATCGAAGCAATGCTATGGGCTACCATCAGAACTAATAGCTGTTCCGCATCATTTTCAATCAATGAGAATTGGTTTTGTGTGGCAAAACGATAAATCAACGCACACAAGTCACGTAACAAAGCTGAATATAGTTTTAATTTGTTCGACTAGTCCGAAACAGGATATTGGGGGGTACATGCCAATGGCAGATCTGCAAAAATGAGAGTGGGAGTGCTTACCTTCGATGACCATGCACTCCAACTCTTATTTGAGGTTGGGTCAGTATGTTGATACCTATCGAAAGGAAAATGCTCCTGTCCTTCCCGGGTAGCTAAAATAATTGCTGAAGGGAGTTAGTGGATATTATAACACATTTGTGAGCAACGCACACGTAATAGCAACCAACGCACGACGGAAATGGAAACAAAGGTTCGAATAAGCAAACATTCGTTGAGTTCATTATCGTCTACATCACGATTACCTCACCGAAATACACACAAAACTCCAAAGAAAGAGAAAGTATTGCTTAATTCTAACCCACTTTCACCAACTTCTTCAGCATCTCACTCGTTTCTGTATCAAATATATTGTTCTGTGTATTTTTATTATTTCTTTCAAATGTGTGTGTGTGCTTGCTTCATCATCCTGCAACGCACACCGAGCTCACTGATAATCTAAACAATTTCACTGCTGGGCTATGATAACAATGTACGGCGAAAATCGAGTGAAACCTTTCCGCACTAACTGTTGATTAGTACTCTATTAGTTATAAATATGTACTCGAGAGTACTTTATGCTTTTCTCACATGTTATTAGCTTATTCAACTATAGTGGCAAAATTGCGCGAGATGTTCGTAACTTACACGCGCGAGATTCGTAGGTATAAGTGTGCTCCTATCCGAATTGGAAAGTGTACTAACCAAGATTTGCGGAAATGGAACACTCAGCTACCGAAAGCACGAACACACGAAGGGAAAACACGAACTGGGTGATGCTGGCCTGAAAAGAAAGTACGTTTTCGCGCGCATTCTTGTTTTTTTACGAATAGATGTTCTTTTTTTCGTGCTATTTGCAGTCAAAAACACACACGAAAGTTATGTTAGTATAAACACGAAAATGCACTAAACAGCTTTAAGGAATACAGTAAAAGGGAAGGTAAATGTATTATGTAATTAAATGAGTATATGAGTAAACTTCTATTAATATTATATTTTTCTTATTCTTTTAAGGTATTACAATATCTTACTTGCTATTGCTAGCTTCCTGGACTTATATTAAGCTGCATCTAGAAAATTGTTGGGTGGCTCGATGGCCGAGGAGATAGCGGCGCCGGTCTTCGAACGGACAGGACCGAGGTTCGAATCCCATTCGGGCCGTTTCCCCGTACTCAGGGCTGACTATCCTGTTACAGGTAAATTTAAGACACGAAAGCCAGAAATGGCAGGCCAAGGCCCCTCGAGGGTGTAGAGTCATGGCTAGCTATTATTTCACCCAGGTTCCATAGTACACTTTGATCTTAGCCTTTAGGCCGAGAAGCGATACCCAGGTTCCATAGTATGACAATGACAATCATATTATATTTCTACTATTTATCGACTTCCGAAATGCTATAATTTTTTTTTTAATTTGAAATAAGAATTTCGCGCGTGGCCAAAGAACAACTATCACATTTATGATTTTTTTTATCAATCGTTGCTTAATTTTTATGAAAATATACCCAGTGTAGACCCCTTAGCTGTAAGCACCTTGGTACGAAATGTCAGAATTCTCGAAATTGCTGTCAGTGTGAAAATGTAAAATAAAGAAACCTTGAAGCGGCCTTCATTCTGAAACCGTTTGCCGAACGAATCGGGCTTCTGTTTTCTGTCTTCCGAAACTTCCGAAAATTTATATTTTTATAACAGAAAAAAAAGTTTCTCTTCAACGTAACAACTGGAGTTCTAAAAATAGCTACTAATATCTTAATCAATAATAAATCAGAAATTATTCAATAAAATCTGACCGATAGATCGGTGAGAGCATCCACAATGCGATTTGATGTCATTTTTCATCATAGAATCAGACGTCAGACGTTTGGGTAAACGTCATTTTTTTCTACGCTTTGTTATTGTTTCTGTGAACGTGCTCTAGCAAAGCGGACCGCATTGTAATAACGATATCCCATCACAACTTGCTCACCGCATTGTTAATATTACAACCCTAATCAGAAGTGTGTTTTAAAATGGCTACCGCACTCGATAGATGTGAAGTGTGTGGTCTCGAAGACTTTACATTAGAAGATGGATTTTATTATTGCACTGAGTGTGGTACAAAACTTCTTAATAAACGCGAAATTGTGGACGATGATATAAATGTTGGCTGCCATACAGCATTGCGAGTTGAAGCTGAAGTGAAAAGTAATATAACTAGCTGGGAGCAAATGAATTACTTCCTCCACGGCATGACGGAGCGTTTGATTGAGTTGGGCGCTCCAAAAGAGCTGAAAGAGACGGTTTTACAAATATGGTGTGCCTATCTAAATATTGCCGAAATAGCTTTCATTCACAAACGACAACGAAAGCGGCCGCGTTTATCACTGCATAACCAGAAATGGTTTGTTACAAACAATATGTAATTCGTAGAAAATCCATTCTCTAACAAATTAATTTGTTATTTCAGGGATTTGAAAGTATTGTTCAACAGAGATGCTCCGAAGCGAGGCAAAACGAAAGTGAAGGAAACAGGTGTAGTTTCCTTGAAGAAAAGACGAAAGCAAAATCAAGACATGTTAAAAGCTGAACAAGATGCCTTAACACAAAGTCAAAATTCAGACATTGAATCTACATTGAGCACACTATCTACATCAATGACGAGTAGTTCAGCTCCAACTCCATTAAGCTATCAATTCAACCGTCGAGCTCGTAAGCGACTCATGGACGAATTACATCTTGATGAAGATCACATAGAGTGGCATGAGCAGGAAGCACCTGTGGATGCGTCTTGTCACACCTTTCCATTTATGATTGTTAAGAAAAATGAGACTAAAGATGAAGACAACTGGTCATACATGCATCGAAAGTCTATTTTAATAGCAATACTAAGCCTTGGTTTGAATCAAGTACGCAGCTCAATACATATGGCTGATCTCATACGCTGGATAGAAGAAGGACATCTACCGCTTCATAATTTACGACAGTATTTACCGGAGGGAATAGACCCGGTTTGCTATTCAGAAACGTTAACACATCTGGCGACTTTTCGCCAAGCATTCATTCACTGCAGAATAATCACATCAATGATAGCTTCGGATCTGAGAATAGTACCAATCCTTCCAGATCTATCTCTGATTTGCTGTCGATATTTAAGTGAGTTGGCTCTCCCGCTAGATCTGGCACCCTACATTGCAAAAGTGATCGCAATTGCCCCATGCATTAAGCAAACCTTTGTATATTCCTACTTTCCAAAGTACGAGCTACACGCCATGAAGTACATACTGTTCATTATGAAACTGTTATTTGGTTTGGATGGTGTTAACGAAATCAAACTAGATGCTACTACAGAAAAGCTCAATGAAAGAATTGAAGCATCGGATGAGCTTCCCAAACTTTTCGTATGGAATGAATGGCAAAGATATGTGACTATGCGGCGTGTCATACTAGAACAATTGCATTACCCAACAAGTCATTACCGTACTCAATGGATAATTAATCGTCCTATTGATAGCGATCTTTTTCTGAGCTTTCACGAGTCACATGCCGTTTCGGACGATGATAATACTACCGGCTATCAAGCCGGTTTACTTCGGCCATCGCATAATCCTGCACAAGAGCGATTGTTTAAAAATTTGCACACGATCATATCGTCAATAACAGAGAAACATTCAGATCCTCACGAAAAACAATCGAAAAAGCATATCGAATTCGATCATAGCATGGAACCTCAACGCAGTTATTTCGCGGAAATATTGAAGATGGACGACACCGAGCGACAACACGTATATATACCGGAGTATATGCGAATAGATCCCAGCAAACGAACGGTAGTACCATTTGTTAATCCAATTCCTTTGAAAAGACATTTATTGGCAAATCAAAAGATAAGGCTGATCCCGAAAAAAATTAAACCATCATTTAAGCATATCCAGATGGTTGAGTACAGCCCACAAACGAACCTAGAGCTATACTTGTCGAGGAATAAGTTCGCCCATATTCTGCAAATGGATGATAGTGATTCCAGTAGTTCCGAAAATGACAACGACGAAAGCAACATTTTAGATTATATCAATTCAAATGCCGCAAAACGTAAACGTAGCCATGAGGATATATTACGTGATACGCTTTGCCAAAATGCGTTAGAAGAACTGGAATCAAATCTACGAACGGCGGAGTTTGAAGTCGTAGCCAAAGACACGGAGCTATCGTGGATAAAAGAACTAGAAGGTGAAGTGAATCCTTTTAAAGATAATCCAGCCGTAGAGGAATCTCTTCCGGATGAGCACCGTTGCGGAGAAACGGTTAAAATCGCACTACCCAATTATTACTACTGGGTAAGCAACGGTAATCTTAAGTTCATGGCTGACGATGTCTTCGAAAGGGATTATTTGAGCACTTTTCCACCCAGTTTTCAATTCCTGTTGCGGGAGGCAGCTTACGTTGTACGGTGCTCCGCGTTGGATTTGTATATGGAACTGAATGAGTTGGAAAAATTTTTGTTTAAAACCTACCCTCAAATAAAGTGATGTTCATTGAGAAGGAAATTCTTAACACATTTGCGTTTCGTCTGAAATTAATCAAAATTCTCAAAACATAAAAGAAAGAAGGAGTGGAATGCATTTCTTTGAAAGAACCGTGCCGTTTAATACAAGTGGCAAGTGGAAGTTTCATAAATTTGACATAACACAACTTCCCGTAACGTTGTGTAACGGCTTTTTCAAACCAATGATTAGTTTGTGTGAAGTATGCGTAGGACGATTTTCTTGAACGTCAATATTTGGTTTTTGTCATGTTGTCAGAATTAACACACACAAAGTGTTGTTCCGTCGAAGGCGAGAGAAACTCCGATTTCTATTGCTTTTTTGTGTTTGCTAAACAATTTGCCAGTGGCATCAAGCCGCTCATGCACCAATTGCGATTGCCGATTAACGTTTCGAAGTGAATGTGAAGCGCGTGTATCAATTGGTTCCATTTCCCTGCACCATTTGTCGTTCGCCGCACCCGCGAATGGAACTTATCTGGACGACGTGGAATTGTGCGTTCTGTGCCGTTGGTTACGTGTGACGGGATTTCGAAGGCCAGCAGTAGCAATTGCGTGTGGTGAGATTTATTTAGTTAATCATCGTTTCGTGGCGTCTTTCGGGAAGCATATTTAGGTTTAGTCCATACATTTCTATGATATCTGTGCGGCAGAATTTGTTCCAGACAGTTTTGCTGAAAGTGCTTGCCTCTGCCGATGTCTGTGTTTGTGTGTGTATGTGCATTGTTTCATTTTCTGTTTCGTGACAGGTATTGTGCTTTACTTTTTTAGTCTATCTGAAAAACATTGCTGGATTACGTACCATCGATTATTTTAATATTGTGGTTTGCAAAATTAAGCCTCGAATCGGAAGTTCGTATTGGAAGCGTTGACTACATAGCAACGCATAGTCAGCTACTCAGCAGCAACAGCAAAATTCCAGTGCATAACAACATAGGAAAACAGCATTGCCATGGATAAATTTATCAGCATGTGGAAAGTGCGAGAACTCGCCGATAAAGTGTAAGTATAAATGAAACCGATTTCCTTTCCCTAACCTGAATCAAGCGGACTTTACTTTGAGCACAACTACACCCCAAAGACAATACACACTCCAAACGCGATAAGACTAGCTTCGATCCTAACCATCGACTGTTATTCACCTGAATAAGAGAGGACTGTGATAGGGCTGAAATGTTTATGGTGTTTGCATTACGCAGCGGAATAGAAAAAAAAAAAACAATTAAAGCTTGTAACACGTTAACCGTGTCCCGCACAGCGCTAACGCACTAACTCGAAAACAGCGCAACACCATCAGGTGGTTGATAATTTGGCTGAAGGATTTTGAATTCCTTACCTTGGATGCATTCCGGTAAAGGTCTGCTGTCTGTGTCTAGTATTAATTGATGTGCCAGTTGTGTAGAGCATCACACTAGGACTAATGGATTTCCATTAATCGGTTTCATGCCCATCCCATGTCCCAAAGGGATAGGTGAATAAATTTATAGACACGACAAGATAGGCAAGGCGACCAGAATGTATTGTTTAAAGAATGATTAAACCAATGCTCTCTAAAGATTTCAACAAAAGCAATATAAATAAAATAGTACTTTACATAGCTCAATCCAAAATGTTCTAGTTACGAAAACGTAATATTTTAGCAAAACATTAATACCTTTATTTAAATATTACTTACTTGCAACACGATAATTGCAATTTTCCATATTTATGATCTGTATTTTAGATTATATATTCAAACGTATATTGTGTTTGCGTGAGCATTATGAAAAATATCAATAATTTAAGCTCGTAAAAGAACCGTTGGGCAGAAGCGATGTAAAAGTATGCCGCACGTTGGAACGTTTTAAAGGGAACCAAGCTACACTCCCATATGAAACCAACACGTCGTGAGGTAGCACACAGAGGTATTAAATTATTAAATACATCCAATACATACAGTCACTATCGTGCTTTGGTACATGCCTTTCGTTATGTACATGTAACAACTAGGTCATGTAATATTCTGATTTACAAATATTATTTAAACGTTCGTACAGCATGAAATTTGGAGGAAAATTGTAATGAAACTAATTAAATAAGAGTACTATAATTTTGACCATCCGATGATTCACCGCCAGCGATATGGAATAGACTTTTCGTTCAAGGTGATCGTCTTGGTCGCGCCCCTAAAATGGGAACTTATACTTTAGTGTACCGGTGAAGGTCATGAGATCACGAAAAGAAAAAGAAAACACTTGAAGCTTACACACCTTTGTAACGTTCAACTAGGGTCGTAAAAAAGGTAAATTTTGTTGAGATTTTGCAATATTTCAGGTCGCAAATACTTTATGTAACTTAGGTTATTAAGGAAAAACGTTCTACCGAAAATGACCAACACACCTTGGACAGTTTTACACAAACGTTTCATTTCACAACGAATTATATGTATTGACGAAAAAAATAAAAACAACAAAAAACCAAAGAACTCTACGTAATCAGTTACCTGCGAGATATAAGAGTATTTCGGTTAAAATTTCTTATGGCAACAAGCGTACAAGCCGTAACATTGCCATTAACTTAACTCTGGTTCTATGATGAATCTCTCCTTTTCTTTTTAGTACAAATGTTGTGATGAACTACACTGAAATTGAGGGTAAGGTGCGTGAGGCAACAAATGATGAACCGTGGGGTCCAACGGGACCACTGATGCAAGAACTTGCCCATGCTACCTTTACGTACGAACATTTCCCCGAAGTCATGTCGATGCTGTGGAAGCGAATGCTGCAAGACAACAAAACGAATTGGCGGCGAACGTACAAAAGCTTGCTGTTGCTGAACTACCTTGTGCGCAATGGATCGGAACGTGTCGTTACCTCGTCGCGGGAACACATATACGATCTGCGATCGCTAGAAAACTACACATTTGTGGATGAAAATGGCAAGGATCAGGGTATCAACGTGCGGCACAAAGTGCGCGAACTGATTGACTTTATTCAGGACGATGATCGATTGCGGGAGGAGCGCAAAAAGGCAAAGAAAAACAAGGATAAGTACATCGGCATGAGTTCTGAAGCGATGGGCATGCGCTACGGAGGTAGTAGTGGTGGTGGAGGCGGTATGGATTACGGTGGCTACCGAGATAGCTATGATCGACGAAGCGAGGATCGATGTAAGTAATGGTTTTTTTTATTGTTTGCTTCCATCAGTATACGATTATTTATCGATTAAAATTTCTTTCCAGACAATGAACCAAGGGATCACCACGAGTACGATTACCAGTATGAAGGTGAACGTGAAGATTCCGACGACGAATCGAACGGGCCACAAGATCGCTCATCCAATCGGTACCAGGATCGAGAACCCTCGAAAAGTCCTGCCACACGTCAATCGTCTAGTTTGTCTACTGGCTCCACGACAGCCTTCGGTGGGGGAGGTGGAACCGGGGGCAGTGAACGAAAGATAAATCTAAACATCAAACCCACGGGCGGTTCGGCGACGGGGAGTACACTCAGAAGCGCACAGAAAACGACAAAGAAAATCGATCTCGGAGCTGCTAGCGGATTTGCAAAGACGGCTGCAACGGCAACTGCTGCATCTTCGTTGAGTGTTGACCAATTTGGGATCAATTCGCCAACCCATCGCAATACGCATGCAGAAGATATAGTTGGCACGGGTACCGTTCCAGGCAACAAGCAACAAGATGTACTAGATGATCTTTTCAAGACGTGCCCAACAAAAACTTCGTCTCCCGGTGGCGCCCTTGTGGATGAGGACGATTTCAATCCACGAGCGTCTGAAGATTTTGGAGACTTTGAATCAGCCTTTGGTGCAAATACTGCCAAATCGGTGACGACGACAGTGAAAGGAGATGATTTTGCAGATTTTGCAGCCTTCGGTGCGGAACCAGTACAGCAGACGGCGGTGGCTCCAAAAGCGGAGGCGAACGCAGATCTACTGTTTGGTCTCAGTGTTGGAACTACGTCGGGAGGAACATCAAGCAACGGTGCTGCCCAAATGGATATTCTTTCGGATCTAAGCGGCCTCTCCCTTGGCAATAACACGAACGGTATGTATAGCAAATGTTTTACAACTGATTTATTGCTTAAACTCGTTTGCAATTGCCCATTAATATTATTCATACAATGAACGCTAGAACCGGAATGAATGAAATTATCGTAATTTTGTGTAGATTTTTTTATTGTTTTGAAAACGAAGAGCATTAGTCACATAGAACAACGATCATGTGATATTCTCCTTCTTCTGTTTTTCTTACCAATATACTCAAGTGGTTTATTAGTTCAAGTCCCAGTTATCTGCTTGCTCTGAATGAAGAATCTTTTCGTTGCCTTTTATGCCTACATGTCTTTGACCTCACCTCCTTCTGTGTGCTACCTTTACCGCGTGGAGCCACCATTCATGGATGGTAGCGAAGGAGGATGGTGATAGATATTTGGGTGTTATACCGGTGCAACAACTATTTTACCTTCTCCCCTTTCAGCATCCAGCACCAACAGCACCGTACCAACGGGTGAAAAATCTTGTGTTGTGCGTCGATATAACGAACTACTAGAGCTTATTCGAAAACTGTCCCTGCAACAACAGGAGGGTGGACATGGTGATCGTACAATTAATCGAGCTGAGAAGCGCGAAATGGTAAACGAAAAGCTTGCTCAGCTACTCGAATGTCTCCCAGGACCGGTACAGCCGACAGATGCACTGTGTGGATCTATAGCATGGAACCGATTTGCGGCGGAGGCGTATCCGAATTTGCTCGAGGAAATAATGCCGTTACTGGAACATCTGCAACATTCCTTGCTGTATCGTCTCGTTACACTTGATGCAAGCGCTCTTTTCCCGTACGAAGCGATCAATGCCCTTACACAGCGATCGATCTTGCAGGGTTCTTCGAGTGGAATAGCATTGAAGCTATTAACGCGCATCATTGAGGACGATTCTGTACTACCTGCAGCATTCATCCAACTATCAGTATTGCGTAGCGATGCTAACATTGGTGACTACAAGCCACTTTTACAGTTACTGTCTGCCCTACCTAACAAAATAGCCAACGTACTTAGAGCCAAAACGCCGGAGGATTTCTTACCCTTAACATACAGCAGGACGATGTTCCGCCAGCTCATTCGTACTATCGTAACGTTAAATGATGCGTTCATACATTACGATAATCTCGAGAGAGCTGTAAAACCATCATTACAAGAAACTTGTTTAGCTACCCTATTTAACAAACTCATCATGGATTTCCATCAGGATCGTCGCTCTCCAACGTTGCGAGCTACATTGTACCTACTCGTAGACGGAATAACTAGATTACCGAAAATGGGAAATTTTATTAAAAACATGTTTGCCAACCTAACGCCGACAGCGATCGAAATCATAGTTTATGTGGCGCTCAACGCACGTATCGATCTTTCTCCTGTGTTTGGACAAACCTTACCTACCGGCTGGTCATATGTGTTGTTGCAAAAAATGCCCCTGTACAATTATTATCCCAAGAATGACACGATAATTCACGAACTCATCGTCCTCTTAACGCGTGTACCGTTGTTGGAAAATGCAAACAGCGATACAGGAGAGCACACTGAGTTTGCCCTCCAACGACTAGCTCAGCAGCTGTTAGTGGTGTGGTCCAGTCGGGCAGCAATTCAACGGACAAGTTTCGATCAGCATCTCTACGTAACGAAACTTCTATTGCTAGCAATTACCACATCAATTGAGAATGAAGCGAATTGGTCTAATAGTTGTAGTGACACCTATCGACGTATGTTATTTGATGGCTTAAAGGCACATTTGGAATCACCGATCAAGCAGATTCGTTGTGTCGGTATGATAACGGTTGAGATACTTATGGGTTTGATCGATGAAAAGCGCAACCAGCCCAATGCTGGCAGTGAGAAAAATGATGAAAATCGGTTACGATTTGATTATGAAGGCTTCGATGCCGATACGCTTGCCTTAATAGCAAACCTAAAGAACATCGCACAACGGAGCGTACGAGAAGAAAGGCTAAATGAAGAAGAAACAATAATGCAAGCAGTTAATGAGTTGATCCATAACAATACACAAGATAATATTGTTTTAGAAGGCCAACAAATAGAGCAAAGCTCCACATTCCAAATGATATCAAAAGTAAATGACGAAAAAGTACCGGCATCTGCTGCTGATAGTGACGATGAGGAAGAACAACGCGACTATCAACTGGAGACACTTGATTCCGATGACGACGAACTCCCAGTCTACGACATGTCAAATGACACTAAACTGGACCACAAGCAGTATCGTCCGAAATATCTGTTAGATTTACGTGATGCTCTCGTGGACACGGATGCAGCTAAAACTCCGGAAAAGTTCGAGCTAGCGGTAGAAGTTGCCCCGGAATTGATTGCCCAACAGCTGCCGAACAACGATTCAAAGCTGGCACTAGATTTGTTACAAATTTTCCTCTCGCTCGAAAAGAAAACTCACATGCCAACGTTCAGCGAGCGAAGATTCAGCGCTCTGGTTGAAATTTGTGTCGTATTTCCAAAAGAATGTGCCACATACCTCTGCCAACAGTTTCATGCCGAGGTGAGCCGTTATGCTGTGAATAGTCGCATATTTATGCTGGACGTGATGACCGAGGTGGCTAAAGTACTCTCGAATAGCATTAAAAAAGTCGACGACACAAAACTGCAAAAGGAGAGCAAAGTGATCGAACAATCAGCAGCTCGGAGCTCGGGGACTAAAAAAAATCAACTGCTTCTGATGTTTCGTGACGAAGCTGAACATAGAGCTCGTCGAATAGAGGCCGAACGGATAGTGCGTGAGCGTATTGAGCGTAAAACTAGACGCTTTCGGTCAGCCTTCACTAGGATCCGGGAAACAGAAGTAAAAGGCATGGCAAATCGTTACAGTGAGGTAGCAGGGTGGTTTTTCTTTCCACTAATCCGTGGTTTCGGCGGCAACAAATTTATCTTCACGGCCAGCCTAAAGTTCCCGTACGATGCCGAAAATCTGCTGCTTGTTAGCTTCTTGCAGGCACTTTCAGTACTGATGGTATGTGCCGAAAATTGTCCCATTGCAGGACGGATGGCAAGCGAACTGTTTATGATCGCAAAACTTTTGCGCTACAGTGAGGAACCAAAGGTACGACTATGCGTGATGCAATTGCTAGCAGCCATCTTTTTAGCAATCCGGTCAGAGCTGGTGCTGGTACAGTTCTACGAGGAACTGCTAGACCTGAAATGTTGGCTCGAGGAGTGCACACAAGCTGATATTGTTCGCAAGGGTGAAACAAATGAAGAATGCCGACAGCTAGCACACCATCTTCTTGCCATGTGCTACAGTGTGCTAATCGACGAAAAGGAATAAGTTTTCCAACGTGTGCATGAGTGCGAACATTTGAGCGATAAAAGGGCGAAGAGATAAAATCGAAATGAATTAGTGATTGGAATGTGTAACGTATGCAGAAATAATAACATCCAGCCTTGAGACGACAGTTAAGTGTCGTTATATTAAGCATAAAAACAAAAAACATGTCTTGTGTTCTCGAATGTCCGTATACCGAAAAATTCTTACCACAGCATGCTCTATAGATATTGAACGTACGGAACGAAGGTGTAACATTTTCATTGCTTTATTTTTATTACCATTGTATACTACTGTTAGGAAGCTGTGCTGTTTATTATGGCTTCCAACTACTTTGTGATGGTGGTATGGCGTTACTGCGGAACGATCTGAAGGGCAGATTACTGGGAATGTTTTAACGGTGTCGCACTTTGGCGTACTTTCGCGTTAGCTTTAGCGAACCATTTCCCCACACTTGAAGCACTTGCAATCGACCGGTTCCTTTAGGCGAATTTCCATCGTGGCAGACTCGTGATCAGTCATCCGGACACCGTCCGGATCGTAACAGTGCGTTAGCTGGAGTTGTCGCTCGCGCAAGAACGATTCCCGGCAGCAGTAGCACTCCTTTAAAAAGCCCGTCGCCGTGATAACTGACGGCTGCACCTGGCTGTTGCACTTTCCTTCACATTTGTTGACTGTAACGTCTCCGTTACATGTACGATAGAGTCGTCCCAGCTCGTCATATTCCTCTAGGAGAAAACAGAGTATCAATACGAGTTGTGGCCGAAACCACAGCACTATGGTGGGCTTTTACGATGCACTACTACTTCCTATTACCCTTTATAAGATGAATCTCCGATGGGAGCGTTTCGCACGTCTCATCGGCTTGGTTATGCTGAGCGGTAGCTGGTACGGCGATGCTGATAGTCAGCAGAAGTACGCAACACAGCACAATACCGACGCTGCTCGCAGCAAGTGCTGATCGAAAACTGTAGCACATTTTGTACGAAACTAACGCAAACTTATGAATTATGAAAACGAGGCGCTTAAAAAATAGTACTTCACTATCACGAATCCTGTCGAATTGTGCGTTCACTTCCAGAAGTCTATCCCGAAATGCAGCGTAATGCGTCGGTATATTCGTTTTTATACTCCACCCCAACCACAACACCATGCTCACGTTTGCGTTCAACTGTTGTGAACTGTGAAAGCTTACCATGCTTGTTTTGCAAAAGGATGAAAGCAAAACAGTTAAAAACCATGTTTCAACATGCATTTCCTGCTGAGCAAAGCAAAGGCGATTGCGTCCTTTTGTAACCATCCAACGGTGCGGTCCTTGGATGAGCGAGGCAAAGTGAACGCAGGTCAGGTACCTTCTTCCCCTTCGCATGAATGATTCGTGGGAGCTCCCCAGGTGGCTCCCACATGGTCAAATGTGCTCTTCGTACATGTGACCTTAGATCGAGGACGTTGTGGAAGGAATGTTGTAACGGTTATGTTGTGTTTTTTTTTCTTTTCTTCGTCACATTCCTTAAGGTGAGAATGAGAAAGATCCGGAATGGCGCCGTATGTCGTGTATGCATTTTGAACGCAGATTATTTTTCGTCCCGTTAATATCATCACTTTCCTTACTAATTGTAGCATTTTTGTCGATTTTGGTACTCTCTTTCTAGCGGCCCTTTATACGTCCATGAACAATGGTTCCGGGGGTTTGTTGCAGCCTACACCCCTCCTAGCGGCCAATGCAACCAACAACAACAATAATACTTTGCTATCGGGCCAGGGCAAGCAGCAGCCTGCGAGCGCTGCAAATGTCGGCACCACGTGGAAGAATGCCGGCAACATTAATATCGATCTGGACAATCTGCTCGGTAACGGAGCGAAAGGAGGACGAGCAGGATCGGGAGGCGGCGCCATTGGCTCGAATGCGCCCTCGATGAATCAGCTAAAAAGCATTCATTCCAGCCCGGTACACCAGCCAATGGGAGCGTTGAGCCCACAGTCACCCTACGGTGCCGGAGGAATGGCTCCGATGGCGATTAATTTGATGTCACCCGTACAGCAGCAACAGCAGCAGCAGCCACCACCCGCAGTAGGAATGATGATGGGTGGTATCGGCGGTGGTGCCTTTCTGAATGGCAATAGCAATAACGCTTCCACTCCAACCGGTGGTGCAAGTTTCGGAACGTTTAACGCGTTTCAATGATCCCACGCCGGCCTGGCCAAAAGTTTGGCGGCCTCTTGCTACTAACCCCATCCAATGGTTGATGATGATGATGTGCACGGCCTAGAAAAGCAGAAACATACGTCCACCAGAAGAAGAGTGCGACTGCCTTACTGTGTCATCGTACAAGTTGTGCTCTAGTGAAAGATAGTATAGCCCAACACAATTCCGATGATCGGTACCAATTTCAATTCCTGTGTGCATAGCAAATCAAGCAAACGAAAAAAAAACAGCACATTCTCATACACACGCATACATATAGTGAAAGATGTCCAACCCTCCTTGAAAGCCAATCAAACAACTTTCCCACCAATTGTGAAAGGTATTCAATCTACTTCCTCATCATCCTCCCCGATTTATGCATTCGTTCGATATGGACATGCATCCTACGTCATGTTCTAGGTTCTTTCTCTCCCACGAACCGAACATATATCATCAAACCAATGCGGCCTACACAACATATACGAAAGATATTATTTGTTTTACTATATTTGTGTCCTAAGTTTCCATGCAATTTAGTCATACTTAGATAAAGGAGGGATAAAATGCATTAAATTAGATTTAGTAGAATGAACACGGGGTCACGGAAGTAGTAATAGTAGAACATTTACCGAAAAATAATCAGTATTGAATGTTCTCTGGCTGCCGGCAATAGTTGGCATATGCCAGCAATTGTGTTACAAACACTGCTAAACACACACACACACAAATGCTAAATCCTAATTCTTCCAGTTCTACCTTACTTTTCTGATGATGAGAGTTGAGTACAGCATTATTTGCCACCTTTCAACCATTCCCTCGGATTAATTAAGCTATCTTTCTCAGCTTGTTTTTGTGTTCTCCATGAAACGAAGGACGAGTTTGTGCAATGTACTAAACATTCACGATCGTTATGAAACACACGAATGAACCGTTACCGATTAGGAGTAGGAGAAAAAATACAATTGACGCAGAAACATCAACAGGGTATATAAAACGACTAAAAGAAATTCAATGTTGTGTAGCACCGACTGTAAAACAAAACGAACGAAACACAGAAAGAGAGAAAGAGAGTGATACAACAAGAAATATTAAAAACAAAAGGAAAATATACAAGGTGGAAGCAAAACATCTTTTTTACAAAATAACTCAAGCAAATCAAATGCAAACAAACAAACGAACTACTAACAAACGATTCAACTATATTTGTGTGCGTATGCATTTTGTATGTGCTTTGTCTCTCGGTGTGTAAATGTGTCTTATGAAAGTTCTGCACAAAAACATAACAATGGCCAATAATATCGACAAGAGTGTGCATTGCGTGAAATTGTATTAGAAAAATGAGCGAAACGAATTGAAGATGCACCGTTTTTATGCACAGCGGAAACGACCGAAAGGAACAAGATTTTTGAAAACGGACCAATGGAAAGCGATCGTTCACACCGGTTAGAATACGAAACGAACGTTATGTTAAGGTATGTTGTTAGTTAGAAGTGAGAACCATGTAAATGTATTTAACATTTTGCCTATGTTTTGTTTTTTTTTTTTTTTGTTTTGCGCTATACACTCATCGGGAACTTTGTTGGTGGTGGGCATGCGAGAACCAGAGTAGTTAATAGTTTTTAAAAGTTACATATCTGTTAAACTGTTTACCCATTCCAACACATTTTATTACATTTATCTAAAAGCTTGGCGCTTTTTTTTATTAATTATCTTTGGCACCCAAGTTACAGTTCGGTGAGGCGAATGAATCTTTTTAGGGGGAGCATCTTTTTACCCTGCCACCCGAAATGGTGCATTCCTTTGCTGGTAAAGCGAAAGCATTCATTAAAATCTAGTTGCGGAACCCCAAGACTTGTAAGGATAGGAAGATGATAGTTGCAACTTGCTAGAGAATGCATTTGACTCTGTGCTCTGTATAGTTCGTTCCGTATTTGAGTATTAATAGTCTTCCTCTTTTTCTAATGCTAAACTTTGTTGCATTGTTTTTATTACATTTTGATTTTATGGTTTTCTTTTTTTAAATCGTTTTTGTTTAGTTACTCATTCATTAGACAACAAAAAAGGATTAGTTAGTTAAACTTACTGGACGCCGCTGTACGAGGCGAAAACGTGTCCAATTCGTATAAAATACAACAGCAAGATACACTTCCATCTTTCTATATGTGAATATTAACACTATTATTCCTTTTTGTTTTTTGTTTCTACATACAAACTTTCTTTCGCACGTTTTGTTTTGTGATCCTCTCACGCTGCAAACGCGTATGGAATGAGTCCATGTCCGTGTAATTAGTGCGTTAGTAGTAGCAAATGTGGTCGGCAGGGCATTGTTTTGATTGGTTGAGCAATTCCAAAATGCGTAACGACAATAACGTGATTAAAATCATGAAGAGTAATGCGGCTTCAAATGGCAAATACTAAATCAATACAAGCCGACGACCCCGTACACGTTGTACTATAAAGTGAGTGTATGTGTGAGTTTTTTTTTAAATTGTCAAAACTAACATATCGTGCAGAGTGAATGGAAGAGACTTCGCAATTGTTTGAAAGGATTGATACAAAAAAGGCCAAAATATAGTTGATGAAACAATACAGAAATAAATAGAGAAAAGAAAGACAAAGAAAACGAAACGAAAAAGGATGCACTAAGAGGAATAAGAGAAATGGAACTTTTTTGTACGCAATCAATGCAACGCGTATGCATATATAATGTCGTATATGGATCGTGTGAAACATTTTCTAACCCAATAAGCAGTGGAAGTAGTGCTGTAAAAATATACATTCTTTACAACAAAAAAAAAAATATATATATATATACATTAAACAAGAGTATAGTTAAAACAATGCAATGTAAGGGAGTAATTCACAACTGCAGTTGTGTAGATGACGATAATGTTCCCTGCCAAGCAGATACTTATTGATATTGGGCCAATCAACGTTGCAATACTAGTAAACGTGTTAGGAAAGGTACGTAAACAGCCGGTTTCCACCTTTTTAAGTCTGTTCAAAGTTGTTGATTGTAGTTGAATTTAGGTATTTGATGCATGTAGAATGTGCAAGAGAGAAATTGAAAAAGCATCCGTGCATCCATCTAGGCAATTCCAACTTTATAAGTAGTCAACCTTTGTTTCAATCGATCTGTTCCAAGTGTGATGTATTTTTGAATGTTTGCGTACGATGCGATAGAGAGTGAAGCCATGCACGTGATGCCACTGTTTGCGGGTTGTAATAAAAACTAGAATGCATTCAGGAATTCATCTTTGGATCCCCTCGATCTTTTGCTAAATGCAACTACAAAAAAAAAACAAAACATTTGTACAGAAACATAATTTACATCGATAATTGTAATAATCGAAGGATACAAGCGGAACAAAACGAAATCGCTAATCAAAACCGTGGGCCCACGCGCGAATCTGAACGATGTGTAAGATGTGGGGTAAAAAACACAGGCAAACATAAACACACAATAACATTAACAAAACAGGAAACGAAAATGAAAAAAAGTGAGACAAACGCAAACGAAAGCATAATTTAACAGGAGATGTATTTTTGTTGAAATAAAAGCAGTAAACAGTGCAAAAGCAAAAAAAAACAGGTGATTAACTTCATGATGAGCTTCTGTTTGAGAAATACTCTAGAAAATCGTCAGATCGTCTCGCGATCTTGTTGCACTAAATCGCTCACAGTAGAGTGCCTTCATCTAACAATTCGTAATCCTGGCCTTATTAACAGTACCGTTTCATCTCAGCCTCCACTGTCCATCTACACGGATTTAAATGAAGTTCAAACTAGAGCCGTCTGATGTCTTTCGCATAATAAAGCTCGTCATTATAGCGGCCTCTCAGCACAAAAATCAAAAATCCTTCTGATAATTTTCCTCTCGATCTCGGTACAAAGCTTTAGAGTTCATGTCAGAGGCGTATGACTATATGAGTTCTATAAAATCCCAGCTTTGACCGCCGCGACAGATATTTGGAGTGGAGAAGTTTGCTTAGTCAGTAGAAAGACCGATGTCTGAAATGATCAAAAGATCGGCCCTAGAACTTATCACACAATTTATGCTATTATCGGTGCTAGCTTTTGACCTAAAGAAGCTGAAATTTTGAACCTCCGAAAGATTTCAAAAGTGCGTTTGCCTACTCGTACGTCACTCCTACGTATGTCATTGCCGCTACCATCATTTTGGTTTTTGTTTCGTTTGCCTTAAACCCGAGGAATTCCGTCGAATGTTCTACCTTCCGATATCTAGGAGAGTTATAAAACAACTATATCTATGTCATCAGTGTATGTCAAGATCTGGTAAGGTTGTCTAATAAAAGGTTTAATAGTAGATAAGCTAGCCCATCCCTTTGGCGCAAACCCTTTTCAATCCACTATTACTTGGCACTTAATTCTTAAAAGTAGCAACAAATTACCAAAAGAAGGAGGATGATGAGTGCAAGTGACCCATTAGGGCATTAATTCAGCCCAAAAGGGCAAGAGACATTAGTTCAGACTTTTGCCCTTTTGAGAACCTGGGAACCAACAACTCTCCAAATGCACAGTATATTGCACACTAATACGTCTAGTAGCTAATACGCAAACTATAGCATCGACTGTTATGTACTATTGTTGGTAGTGTATGCGAGGGCATTTAGAAAAAGATAATGAACTCCGCGCAAACTGAGCTTTTATTCTATGCAGGTATCCCAATTGTGGTCGCGGTGACAGTGGCGCCGGTCTTTAAACGGCAGGACCGAGATTCAAATCAATCCCCCGTAACGAGGAGTGAGCTATCAATTAGTCTCATTAGCCAGAAATGGTAGGCATGATCAAATAGGTCGTTAAAACCAAAACAGAAAAAAGAAGACCAGGCACTGGCTAAAGGGTCATCAGAGCATGCACAGACGCATATTGAAATTTGATTTGATTTGAGCTCAGCCAGTTCATGTACGGTCGCATCAATATCACCATGGATGCTCTAATACTATGCCTATCAAGCATGTTGGTTTTGCCTCGTTTATCTTCAACCCTAGTTTTCCATCGCCTGCTTTGATACGTATGAAAAGCCTTAAAACAGTGAAGTACATGTATGCCATCAGCCGATCCCAAGATCAGAATTGACTTATCTTGAGATTGTCCCCGAAGTTTCCACCTCCGCCGAGTTGCAGATGGTCTTCACTGTGCTAGGTTGAACTAAAGACAAGCTAGCCTATTCCCTTGACACAGACGGGTTTCTTTCCACCATCACTTGGCACGTGAATTAAGTCGTTGCCATTCTTATGAATCGGGTAAGCTTCGCTGAGATTTCGATAGAGCCCAATGGCTCGCATTGTTTTGCCCTGGTTATGCTTTCATATAAGGCTTTCAAATCGGTGAAAAGATGGAAGAGGCTGCAGAAATATCTAGTCAGTGGTTGATTTTCCTTTTCGGAATGTTCTCTGATGGTTTCGCACTCTTTTCACATCTTTTCAACGAGTTGGACAAGTCGATTGCGTAATATCGCGGAGAATATCTTGGAGACGTTATTCAGCTCCGCAATATCTACATATGTAGTCAAGGGTCAAATGATACCAAGATTCCAATCACAATCCCTCTCACTATTTCCTGGTGACTTGTTAACTCTGATTTTTTGAAGTTCTCGCACCCACTGTTCCTTCCAGATGGTTTATTCCTTGTATATTCCTCTGCGTATGGTGCTCCTTCACGTTCAACGGTGCTTTTAAATTTATCGGTATGCGCAGTTCTAAACTGCATCTGCTATATAACTAATGATGATCACACTCACCGGAAGTTGTTTGTTGCTATTGTATGGAGTACTCATGCCATATGAAATCGTATGTAAATGTTGGATGTAATTCTGTTTGGTATATGATGAGTTCATTTGCTTTAGGCATGATATTTTTTAAAACTCTGCCCCTGAAAGAATTCATTACGACGTTAATATTTCGGATGTTACAATAAGGTAATGGTAACAGAGCTGCTGCTATAACACTTTATCCAGAGCCTGGCAAAGATGCGATATAGATCCGCTATAGAGCAAGTAATAAGACATCATGAATTCTATAGCATTACCCCCTCTCGAATAGTTGAAGATAGAAGATCTGTTGTTATGCTTGAAAGCCAACGATCACGACCACTCTCATTTTCTTTCTCTACTTTGTGATCCGCTAATGCAACTAAATACTTGTACAACGTTGTCACCTATTGTAGCACTGCTTTTTATTGGGTATTTTTCCCTCAAAAAGGATCAAGATTAAATTTTATGTGTTCTTAGCGTCAGCTCAAAGAAGCAGTATAGTAGTTCAGCACTCTGTCCGAAGCTGCACAACATTCCAGTCGTACACACTAACCAAACGGAAACGTGCTTCTTTTCTCTTCTTCACATTTTTCAATCTCTTTCGTCCACATTTTTCAATCTCTTTCGTCCACATTTTTCAATCTACTAATTCACCTACTATTTTGGCTTCTAAAGTTAACATTAGTACATTGATTACGAGTAAAAATGTTATGTTTACGGTCGATAATGCGAGCTAGATAAGCATTGAGAGAATGTTTTCCTATACCGTTGCTGCTGACTAGGTAGGTAGATGATTACTAGTAGGGAAAAGTTTGTTTTTGTCCAAATCGAGAATGCGAAAACGGGGTAACTAGCTTAGTACACGAGAGGTAATTAATTATGTATCGATACACACTCGCATACGGCAGCCGCGGCTTGTGAATAATGCAAAAAGCAAATATCATATAAAAATTGTCCAATAGCAAATATCATATAAAAAAAACACACTTGCCAATATTTTCACTCAATCAAGCGTACCCGATACATCCCCTTTTCCCTCGCCCGATCCTAGTACTTGTTGGACAATTTAAAACAAACAAACAATAAAAAAACTAGATTGAAATCACACTCGGTTTCTTCTTATTCCAAAAATGTCCACCCCTTTTGTATCCCACCATGAGACCAGTGCGCGTTTATAGTTTTGGAGTACTTTTACAATGCTAAATTAATTCGATCGTAGTATCGTTCTATTTGGTTTTCTCATCCAACACCACACAGCCTGCCACGGTGCATACGCTGCAGATTACGACTCCTCTCATGGATCGACCCGAACCCGAGTTCGTTCCTATTGGAATCGAGTTCGACTCGTCGTTGCAATGTTTCTGCAACATCAGCATCTAACTAGGAGTGTTTGCTTGTTGCTTTACTTCATGTTTAACATTTTTGTTTACTTTTTGGCAAATGGGTATCGACATTTCCACTTCTAAATGACTCGCACACTTACACATACACGCACACACATACAGATAAACAGACTAATTATTACATTCAGCAGTCCGGGAGTACAGCTGCCAAATATGTCTCTTCCCCTCCGATTGGTGGCGGAGGGCACGAGTAATTGTATAGAGGTATATGATTCATTGTATGGAATTCGTTTTCAGTTAAATTATGGGCATATGTATGCATGTATATGAATATGCGCCCGTACATAATGTTTGTGTATATATATAAATATAGCAAGCAGCTTGCATGCTTCACGCCTCACAATAGTATAAATGGTTGCTGAAAATAATGCTCGTTGGTATGTAGTTGCTTTCTGATCGCGCGAAAATCGTTTCATTGGGAATTTCTCCATCCGATGTTGATCCTTCGCAAGTGATAAGAAAAGAGATTGCACATTTATTCTACGTATTCGCACCCTGGAACACACCCTGCCAGTGTAATAATATCATTCTCATGCACATCGCGTACGATCAAAAATGATCGGTAAAAAAGTCTTCTCTCCTCCTATTTGCTCACACCATACATATGCCATGGCGAGGAGTCGTAGGAACCGTGTATGGCCGTTCCTTTGGTCAACCGCCCCACGATACAGGCATACGAGTTTTAGTAGAATATTTCGTCCTCATCATCCCGGCGTAAGGAAATGATAGTGGTGGTTGTGGTTGTCGTTGTGACGGAACTTAGCTCCAGCGTGCCTTCTCCCGATGGGATAGCAGCACCTGCCGCCAAACCGGATCCACCCGAGCGTCCGGGACTCAGTGTGAGCTTGGCGTGTTGGCCGGTCAGTGCCGCCGGATTGTCACATTCGTCGCTGAATGAATCGCTGAAATTGTCATTAAACATCGGTGGTGGCGCTGGGCTGATGTCGTTTAAGCTTAACTGTTCCCCATCGGATGAACTGTTGGTGCTTAGGTTAAGTGACTGATTGCGCTGATGATGGTAATGGGACTGCTGCGCGTGACCGCCTTGCGTGTGAAAGCCAAGGGAAATACTGTTGTTATTGTTAACATTATTGTTGCCTGCACCCATTCCGATGCTCACGACTGGAAGGGAGTGCTGGTGGTGCAGCGATGCTGACTTGGGTGGAATCGGTGGTGGTGGTGGTTGTGCCGTACCGGTCGAAGGTGATGACCCCGTCATCATTGGAATGCTTTGATACGCTTCGGGATTGGAGTTTGTCTTTTGATGGCCTCGGATCGACGGCTGTACCACTGCCGGCAGGGTGTTTCCGTTTGCAATGATGTTGTAATCATCGTGTGGCGTTACAGTGGATGGAATTGCCAGTGGTTGATGGTAGTGCTGGTGCGGTGGTGTTTGGGCACAGTTTTCTCCTCCTTGCGATGATGCGTGCTGTCCAACAGCTGCCCCAGACGATGATGCTACATTGAGATTGTTCAATTCCTGGGTACTGGTGGAAATGCCCGAATCCCGATAAAACCCTTGTTTGAACTCGCTCAAATTCCGCGGACTGCCATAATTACCACTGTCGTTTAGCGATATTTCGTACAGCGAGTATTTTTTCTGCCGACTCTTACCCGGCAGGCTGTGCTGCTGTAACTGCTGCTGTTCTACGTATTCTGTAAATGGCATCGGATTGGAACTGCGCTTGTCGGGCGTGTGGCCACGTGGTGGTAATGGTGGAGCCGTAGGCGAACACACGGCAGGCAGTACTAAGCCACCGCCGTTATCACGCGGAGGAATATGCGGAACGGGAGAGGAAGTCAGTGCTGTCATAGGAACGATTCCGGACAGCGAGAGAGCCTTCTTGTTCACGGACATGTATGTTCCATCATAGTCCTCCGAAAAATATGCCAACTCTTGCGCTCCACCATTCGTCATGGTCGTTTTGCCACCGTTTGACCCCATGCACGAATCGCTACCACCACCTTGCTGTTGACCAATCGGTAGCGGTGGCAGTGGTTTTGTTGGAATGTTAATGTTCGTCTTCCATTCGGACGTGCTCTTCTCGAGCTCGAGGAATGCTTCCGACAGTCGGTTGTGCAGCGGGAGCACCTGTTCCGGAGCAAGGCTGCGATGAAGTTCCAGTGCCTGGCGAAGTATCTGCATCTGCTCAAAAATCAACCGCTTCAGTCGTTGCACGTGCACACTTTGGTCGCGGCCCTCGGTCGATTTGGCGAAGCGTTCCGAAAAGAATGCATCCTGGTACTTGCTGAAGCCTCCGTTTACGTTCGCATCGACCGACCCTTGCAAACGCATTGTGAACGGATTCAAATTGCGCTTCGGATCAAGACGATACTGGACGATCAGATCGGACAACTCCTTGTTCACGTTGGCAATGGTTTCGCAGGCAAACTCAACCGGCGTTAACTCATGTTCCGATCTGCAATGGTGGTATGGTATAATGGTTAACACAATAAATACATGATCGTCGTCCACTGAATTCGAATTGCATCCGAATTGTACTCACGTCTTGTTCACTTCAAACCACCGCAAGATGCCCGGTAAAGGTTGAGCTGTTTCGTAGATTGTTCTCACAATCCACAAAGACTTGAACTCATTATCTTTGTCAACTGTACCCTTGTGTACTGGACGATCGTATTGGAACCGTGTAACGTCGTTCACCTCGTAGTACTTGGAAATCTTTTCCGGGACGGTTACTTTGGCACTTTTCAAATGGTACGGATCGGCGATAGGCCGTACATTCACGACGTGGAAGCGTTGCTCAGGAGAGTTTAGTATTGAACTGTCCGGAGGATATTGCTTCTTATCCAAAATCAGTGCTGTTGGGAATTCTGTCTGGAGACGCTGTATGAATGCACCAATGCGTTCGTACTCCAGTCCGCGATAAATGAATTGTTTGTTCTGTGGAAAAAGAGAAACAGCAAAAGTAAAACAAACATTACATTCGATAATAGCTACAACATCATTTGAAAAAAATCACAAAACCTACTCTGACAAACGAGGGAAATCCTGTCCCGTAATATCCTACACGGAAGTATTCCGGCTCTGGCCGTAACTGCGTGAGTATGTTTTGGAAGAATTTAGCCTCCTGGACCAGAACATCGCTCAGCCGGTTGTAATCGAAACGCTTACGTTCGTAAAACATCGCCAGCTCCTTGCACAGTGGAATGCCCTTCTCCCAACATTTGCCCTTGTCGAAATGGCTGATGATCTGCGAGATAGGAAAGTGTATGAACCAACGGCACTCCGACAACATCGGCATCGGCAACAAACGGGTAAACCTTACATTTTTGTAAATCTTTTCCTTCTGTTCCCATTCCCGTGGACCGTTCGATTCGTCCGAAATGTGCTCACTGTCCCAGGACAGCATGTCGGCATACAGCTTCAGCGTGAGCCCCGCCTCGACGTAGTTTTCCGCATCTAGGTGTAGATCCAGGAGCTTGTAGATGTAGCGGACGTACATTTCCTTCCGATTGATTTCGTCGTTGTAGAAGTTAAGCAAATTCACCGTACAGGTCATACGCTTGTCCCGATTCTCGTCTCCCTGCATAACGCTACGGTAATCGAGCAGTCGCTCCAGCAATCGAGTGACGGAGGAGATGAACGCAATGCCAGACTCACGCCATGAGGGGTTTTCCGTCTGCACACGGTCCAACAATCTGTAGAATTGTATCGTAGTTTGGACAGCAATAAAAACGATGGAACGAAGATAAAACATTCAAACAATAAGTTTGAAATTCATTGTATGGTTCAGCAGTTTGAGGGAATGATTAGTTAGCGACATATTTTAGTAACAAACCAAGCCAAGGGTTATGTGACAACTTACGCTAGACACAGTTGCTCCCTACAGATTGGGCGCATATGTGCGATAGGCACCAACAAGAAAGAAACACGACATGGACGCATTTGTAGTAGCGTTAAGTAAACCAGAACACACGACGACAATATGCACGAATATGATGTTGAATGATGAAGATGATGACGTTGATGGTGATGGTGCAGTTTAATTGTTAATACCAACAAAGAGTTAATAATTGTGATTAGTATTAAACCAAACGGTAGTATGTAATTATGTTAGTCGTTAATTATTTTGGTAACGTCGATAGTAAACGAAATAATGTGTCGATTATTGGTGTCTAAATGATAATATATACCGAACATACAAATCAGATTACTTACATCGTGCTAAACAGTTCTCTGTATTCATCGTCTCCCTTGTTTTCGCTTATAAGCAGATCCAGCTTGTCGATCAGTTCGCTTTCTACCAGTCGAAATGAACCACGCGAAACCTGTGGACAACAGGATAAAAATTAATCCTAATCATTTTATTCGAATACGACGAAAGAGCATTTTAAGCATATTTATTTTTTGATTACAAAATTATGACAAATAGGTCTTGCCCTACCATTTCTGCCTTCCATGACTTCAAATTACCCGTAGCAGAATAGTCAGTCCTGCGTACGGGGAAAACGGCCCGGATGGGATCGGTTCTTTCGTTTAAGACCGGCGCCGCTCTCTGCTCTACCACCAACCCAATCCGTAACCTATTATAACCGTTGGTATATTGCGATGCAGTAAACGTTTCCTTGGTCGATAAGAAATAAGCACGACATTGGTAAGGGGGATTAATTTGGTAATACACGAACATATTTAACGTTCCAATACATTCATCAATAGTCATTGGCGGTTGAAATGTTTCGAGTTTGTGGCACAAGAGATTACCTCGATATGTACTGACTGACCTCAGATGAATAGTCAATAATGTAATCGAAGGAATGCTTCAAATTGGATTTTATATGGATCTTCTTTTACGAAAATCAGTCAAAGCTACGAATACACCACCGTGCTTTCTATTTAAAGATTAAATTTATAAAAAAAACATGGCGACAATTTTTGAAACTTAAACAGGTTCAACAACCACGTGGAGCGGCTCGGTGGCAAAGGAGATACCGGCGCCGGTCTTCGAACGGCCAGGACCGAGGTTTGCATCCGATTAGGGTAATTCCCCCGTACGCAGGACTGACTAGCCTGTTGCGGGTACATTCAAGTCACGGAAGCCAGAAATGGCAGTTCAAGACCTCTCGAGGTTGTAGAGCCACAGAAGAAGAAGAACAGCCACGTGGAGCTACTGTTTCAATGACTAGACCAATTTTAGGCAATGATTCACCAGTCGAACACCTGCTCATTACACATCTTCAATTACAAACGATGGATTTTGTTTGACATCAGATAAAATCAATAGTTTTACAAGGAAGAGATAAGCATGCCGTTGCCCATACGCTGAGCTGGTTTTATCTGTTGTTTCCTATGATTCGCGTTATCTTGCCATCATTGAGTAATGGGGAATGCGTTGAATGATATTTTGAAATGTTATCTACCTTTATTTTTTTAATCATTTGCTGATCCTCATTTGTAATTGCAATTGGTAAGCTTAAATTTCTTGATAAATTACATTTTTACTCAAAAAATATACATTTTTTGCGGACGGCGAAAGTTTAACGTTTTGACAGCAAGGGCGAAAAGTTTATTCGCCCCGCCTATCAACGCGATTCGAGCAGAACCGGGATTCGAGCTCTTTTAACGAAACAAGCCTTTACTGTAATTTCGTCCATTCAACGAAAATTGTCAAGCAAACGAACAACACACAGCTCAGCCCGGAACAAAAATCCCAAAGTGCAGTGATGTGATTGGATGGGGAATATTCGATGAAAACAGCATACCTGCCGCAATAAAAACGACCGATATTCAGACACACCAACGATACGTGTGTAGGAAACCGCGCATGTTGTGAAATATGACGATAAGTGCTTGATGTGGTTTATGTGCGTTCCAAGAACACAGGAGCCTGTTCCTACCAAATCGAAACACACAGAAAACGCAGCGCGTAGAATGGTCCGATTGTAGACCCCGCCGTTCGACCTTCTTCTATTCGCCTTGATGTTACACCACCGAGAAAAACAAAAGAAACTACATATGCTGTTCGATCATGATAGAAGGTTACGGCGGCAGAACATAGGCAAGACGGACGGTATCGCACAGGGAGATGCATCGTATCCGCAGCAAGGCACGGCCTGCCGATATCGGGAAACCAACGAGGAAACAGTGTCCCTTTAATGCATCGGTGTACATGATGCATTTGAAACGGTTGCTGGTATAGAGTAAGAACACACATACCAGAGAAACAAATCTACACATCATACAAACGATTGAAAAAAAGTGTGTGGCCCTTTCGTTATCTCAATTATGCGATTTGTGACTAATTGACATTTAGCGACTGTACGCCAGGAGGCAGTACCCGGAAGGAAGTGATAAGTTATAGTCTACGCTAACGTAACGGTGCGGAGGAAGGTGAAAATTGTCGCTTTAAGCACCGACCAGGCTGGATCTGATCGGCTGCCCTAACTTGGAAATCATTCTAGTTCCGTTCCATTCATGTCTACCACTGTTGCATACCCGCCCTTCCATTTGTGGTATCCTTTCGTGTTTAGAACAGATACGCTTTGAGGAAGTAGCTCCGAACGGCAAGTACCCGTAGTGGTCGTGATGCAATTTAGCAATAGTAGCTCTCTACATTGAAAGATTGTCACACTTACGCCAGCGCATCTCCGTGTGTGTAAGCTAATGGAACAAAAAGACCACAAAGAGACAAAATCAATCATTATGCTGTAGGGTAAAAGAGTGGTGGAAAATATGAATCACCATCCGAAACACCCCACTCGCTAATCCCAGCAATCGTTCAAAGCAACAGAGCAACAGTGCAAAGGAAGTGGGGCAGCCGCAACTGTAGTGTTAACGACGCTAGGGAGAAAAGAGCAAAAAAACGCTGTCGAAACAGGAACGTATCCTGTTGGCGTGCGGTGGACCAGGTACGCGGAGCGTAAAAGGTTCAGCACGATAGAACAACCCCTAAGGGCAATCATAACTGCGAAAAGCCCTCAGGAACGTAGGAAGAAAAAAGCCCATCGGTAAATTGGTGTATAGACGTCGCGACGACATTCTGATTGGGCGCTGTCCGTTGTCGGCGGTAGTGAGTGGCAGCACGCGGCGCCACCGACGTGCATCGGTGTTTGTGCGTTACGCATCCAACCATCCACAAAGCTACGGCGGGTGTATTTTATTGTTGAGCGTGTGTGTCGTCGGGTCAGCTCAACAATAATTATCGACAAACTGGCAAGGGCTGTTAGTGGTGAATGGATTTATATGTGATACGCCACAGCAGCGGGATCATCAACGCAGAGCAGTTTAAAAAAAAACGGACAACAAACGGTGCCTCAAGAGGCGAACAGCTGTAGCAGTCTAGTCACAGATTGTGATTTCAGCAGTGCTAATCTCAATAGGCTCGAAGAACAAGCGTACGAATCGAACGAATCGCACTATCGACCGATTTTGCAGCCCGACTCCACAACGACAGTACCCCAGGAAGCAACGGCTGGGGAGTTGCGGCAGTGCTTGTATTGGTGGCTGTAGCGGACGGAGAGATAAGCGTACTAGGGCAAGGGGCCCCGTGAGCAGGCGACGGGCGGGTCGCAGGGAGCAGAGCTCTGGAAATGACTACGGCGACAATGGAAATGCTAACGACAGCGACAACAACCACGCCTGCGACAGGCAATTCCTCCTCGATTGCCAGTACGACCGCAGCCAGCGGAGGTAGTGGAAGTGGTGTTGCATTCAGCTCAGGAGCCAGCCTGGAGGAGATGATGCGAAGCACGATGCCCGTAGATTACAGTAATCTATCCGGAGTCGCACCGTTACTTGAGGAAGTTGACGGCAACGTGACCACCGTGTCACAGCATAGCAATGATTCGATCGAGCGTACAGTGCTTCCGGGTGCTTCTAGTCAGCCACATGGCCACGGTCATCACAAGGGACATTCGCGGGGGAGTAGTGCACCGCAGGCATACGATCGGATCACGACCAAGATTGCCTGTACCAAGGAGCTGATCCGGAAGGAACAAGAAGCGCGTGATTCGAATGTAAACGAGTATCTGAAGCTTGCCGCAAACGCGGACAAGCAGCAGCTTCAACGCATCAAGGCCGTTTTCGAGAAAAAGAATCAAAAGAGCGCCAACAACATTTCCCAGCTGCAAAAGAAGCTGGAATCTTACAACAAACGCTATAAGGACATGCAGCAAACGCAACAAAAGCAGGCACAGCAACAGCAACAATCCCAGCAACACCAGCAACAACAGCAGCACCAACATGCTGTTGCCGCAGCCAGTTTGTTACTACAGCAGCAACAACAACAGCAGCAAGCGGTGCTGCTAACAGGAGGCAGTCAGACCCTACCACCAAACTTGCAGCAGCTGGCGGCGACGACAAATCAGCAGCAGCAACAAAGCTTTCTACAGCCTCGCGAAATGCTGCGCGATGTTGGACAGGGTCTGCGGAACGTCGGGGGTAACATTCGGCACGGCGTGACCGGGCTGTCGGCAACTGTGATATCGAAACCACGCAAATTTGCCCATCTTATACGGAACAAGTTTGGCAGTGCGGACAACATTAACCAGCTTACATCCACCTGGTACACCGGGAGTGCGGCCGATAGCGAACTTTCCGGTATAGACGTAGCAAACGGTACTGAGGGACAGCAAACCACACCGAATGCTAGTGGTCCTGGTGGTGGGGGGCAGAGCAATCAACACAACACCAGCATTAGCGATAGTGAGGGTCGACGCACACACGGGACAGTGCAAGGCCAGGGACAACAGCACCATCATCAGCAGCTTCACGGAGTGTCCTCGGGCCATCGCCATCACGGTCCTGGCCCGGGAGGAAAGTATAGTGAGCACGATAGTGAATGTAGTAGTGTCACTAGTGATAGCATACCGCTGGGATCGGACAAACATCGACTAAGTTGCAGCCAGCGGTGCGTCAATTATAAGGCCCTCAACGAACTGCGCGAAGAGTACCAAAAGTTAAAAGAGCGACTCGATCGGGTTGAACTGGTGCAAAAAGAAGTCACGGAGCTTTCGATGGCACTGGAGAACGAACGGTATCGAGCCGATCGCCTAGAAGAACAGATAAATGATCTATCGGAGTTGCATCAGAACGAGCGCGAAAATCTGAAGCAAGCGATTGCCGACCTAGAAGAAAAGGTGCAATACCAGAGCGACGAACGGTTGCGGGATGTCAACGAGATTCTCGAAAACTGCCAGACGCGCATTTCGAAAATGGAACAGCTATCGCAGCAACAGTACGTAACGGTGGAAGGCATCTACAATTCCAATGCACGCGCCGTAGTAGTGAAGCTGATCAACGTCGTGCTGACCGTGTTGCAGGTTATCCTACTTCTGGTAGCAACGGTGGCCGGCATCATAGTGCCATTTCTCAAGACGCGACTGCGTGTGCTCTCGACTCTCTTCTGTACGCTAGTGCTTATAGCCATCGTGAGGCAATGGCCGGATGTACGAGACACCGGTGTACATCTGATCCGGATCCTTCGCAGTCAAGTCGTTAGCGAAACGGTAACCTAGAGCGTGGTCATACTCTGTGACTTTGTATTTTTAATGAAAGCGTGTACTGCTAATAAATAGGCGAACATCACCAACATTCGTATGCTCACCGTATTCGTACACCACCCCCAAGCGTACGTACGTACCAAACCGATTGGTTTCGGTAAAAGAAAGTTAGGCTGAGGTGACGATTCAATTTGCTCAAATTTAAATCGAAAAAAATCTTAGTTCGAGCTGTGGAACTATCCAATATTAGCCAGGTGTTAAATGAACAAGGAATCCATCCAAGACATGCTCCATACACAAAATGTTACGCAAAATCATACACACCAGAGAATGATAAATTGTTAGTATTATTGCTGATAGAATAAGGGAAAAATTCTAATGGAGCTCTCAGAAGCGCAGATGTGTGGATGTGTGTGTGCGTGTGAGTGTGTAGGCGTTAAAAATGGCCATATATTATAGCACTTTGCAATCTTGAATCCTGTGTAGTAAATATTTGTCCGTTCTGAAGCGTTTAAAGCTCTGTTAGCAAATGTACGAATGTAGGCAACGCAATCTGCTATTTTTAGAGATTCTTAAACTCTAACCCTTTCAGAATGTTCAACTATTAGAGTATCCCCCCATTGATTCAAAATAATGAAGATGAAAAACGTTATTCGACCAGCGAAACGAATAGGACAAACAGTTTCAATTGTTTTAGAATATTTCTAAACAACTTCTTCATACAGCATCACAAACTACTGATTGCGGAACAAAATTTTTAAGCAAGAAGAACACGAAAGTAATCTTTTGTAGAAAAAAAACAAGTAGATGATGTTCAAAACTAGTAGTGTGTTTCGAAACAGAAAAAACGACTCCAAGATTAGGGGAATGCGCTGCTGGGAACATGTTGTATTAAGCGAGTGGTTCGTCAAGGCAAAAGAAAGAGTTACCCCCAAGTTTTGCATGGTCGCGAAATGTCTCGAAGACGCAAAAAATACGAATTGAAAACAGGCTTTCCTTTATGTAAATGTGGCGACCGGTAAAACATATACTGCACCGCGTTTATCGTTGAAAGTTAAGAAAACGCCGCCTATCGGTCGTTGTTATACGAGAGATATGTATGTTCTTATGCTATTGAGCTTCTTTTTTATGTTTTTCTTGTATCAATGGAAGCAATACTAAGTTATTCTTTGTATGGTAGGAGCGGATACAGCTAAATTTATTAAGCAAATAATGGGCAACCAATATGAAACGTAATGTGGTAAAAGTTATTGGGCATGGAATGGAAAATTACATAATAGTAGCGCATACATAACATCGTGATTGGGTCGGTTCAATTTAAGTTAAGTAAAAGATGGTATAGATCAATATGGGCGGGAACGGAAAGTTAAGTAGCTCTAGGGATATGTAGTGTGTAACCGCCGTGTTTAGTAGTAACAGTAGTAGACACCATCATACAGGAAAAGGAAGCAAAAACAACAACCTGCCACTGAACCCTATATAAAGAAAACAATCGAAACAGCAGCATACACTGCAAAGGAAAAGATATAAAAACGAGCCTACGTACGACGTATTTGCATCACAATGGAAACCAAACACGAACGATCATTCGCTTGAGAAGGATTAAATTATGAACGAAAACGATAAAGGAAATATTTACCAATATTTCAGATTTCAATGTTCAAACTAAACAGTAACGCTAGTAATCAACCATCGGGTGATATTTCCGAAATAAACGATTTCTGAGGAAGGAGGAGGCTGACACATTAGCCTCATTCGACAGTACAGTACACGATTGACTGCAGCCAGCCAAGAAGCACAACATCAGCATTTTACCCCAAAGCCTCTTTCTTCCTCTTGCTCTACTTCTCTCTCTCTCTCTCTCTCTCTCTCCCTCTCTCTATTTATGTTTCTCAATCTAGAGATTCGAAAAATAAAGGAAAGATTATAAAACAAACAAATCTGCTGCATTACTACAGTTTATGGGAATAATATCAGCCAATGTGCTCTATGTGGGGAGCATTATCAATCGATGCGAACAGCACATTGCCCAACAGAAATGAATGGGTCGATTTTGAAGTGATTGGATTATACATTAAAACTCATTTATCGTTCATCGGTGCATTGGTCCTCAAACAATAGAAGTAACACATTCGGAACGAGTCACGATGCTTCTTCGTCAATAATGACGTCGGCGTTGATGATGTTATCTTAATCATTACTTCAAAATTCTGACCATCCTAAAAAGGGTCGCATACAGTCATTAAACTACTGTAAAGCTTATCGCATCCAGTGTAATAGTTTTATTCCATGTGTAGGAGTCCGGTACTTTTTACCATGCTAGTTTATTTCGTCGTTATTAGCCGTTATGAACAAGCATCCGTATACTCACTACCAATATGATATCAAAACGTCGTAACTTGCCATTGAAGGCTATATTAAAAGATACGACGAGGGCCTGTCTATTAGATTCAAACTGTTCACCATCGCACGAGGTCGATGTCCGGCTTGGTAAATGAAACATTCAAGAATGGAAAGTGTCATGCGTAAGAAGGTCAAAGGTTTGTTTTGTCTTGGGGGGACTGAGCGTGATAAAGTTATGCTTATTGCAAACTCACATCAATGCATGTGTGGTAAGTGAACGCATCAATGAAACTAGGAGATGAATAAACTGTGCAAGCATTGAACGATTCAGCTAACATTCCTACTCCATCATTATCATTCAACCAATATTTCAACGAACCATTTCAATTGCTGGTACCACTTGGCAACACTGCCAATTTCGCCTTTTCGCCTCTCTGGCGAAAACGTCATAGCAGAACGTCACAACAGAAACAAGAAAAAAAATGATGGACAGTATTTTTCCAAGCGTGTGTTTTACCATCTCGTAGATAAGTTTTTCATCGGATTACGATTTGTGCATTAGCTATAGGCTCTGTTCTGCAAGTATTTGCATCCCTGACACGGCATTATTTGTAAAAGCGATCAAAATGGCTATGTCAAAAACTACAAACACGTACAATCGGCAGAATTGGGAAGATTCGGTGAGTTTCGTACTGTCCAAGCAAGGTACAATTCATTATGCATGTTTCCGATATCTTCTTTTTTCAGGAGTTTCCAATACTGTGCCAAACCTGCCTTGGTGACAATCCTTACGTTCGCATGGTAAGATTTCCTAGTTTTAATACCTTGTTATCTCGTTTTTTTCATCCCACGCTATTCCGTTTGCTTTACCTGTCCATTTCAGATAAAGGAGCGCTACGGCAAGGAATGCAAAATCTGTACACGCCCTTTCACAATCTTCCGGTGGTGTCCCGGTGCTAGAATGCGTTTCAAGAAGACGGAAATTTGCCAGACATGTAGCAAACTGAAGAACGTTTGTCAGACATGTCTATTGGATCTAGAGTACGGCCTGCCGACGCAAGTTCGAGACGCAGCGCTCAAAATTCAGGACAAGATTCCAGAAAGTGACGTAAACAAAGAGTTTTACATCCAGAACATTGAATCACAATTGAAGGCGGGTGATGATAATACGGTTGCCGCAGGAACGGTGGGCAAATCGTTGGCGGCAAGTGACATGTTGGCAAAGCTGGCTCGCACAGCACCCTATTACAAGCGTAATCTACCTCACATCTGTTCATTCTGGGTAAAGGGAGAGTGCAAACGTGGCGAAGAATGTCCCTACCGACATGACAAACCCGTAGAACCGGATGATCCGCTATCCGAGCAGAATATTCGCGATCGATACTATGGTCGCAACGATCCGGTAGCAGACAAGCTTATGAAACGTGCCGCCTCGATACCTACTTTAGAGCCCCCGGAAGACAAAACTATCACCACGCTGTACGTAGGTAACCTGGGTGAACACTTAACAGAAGTGGACATACGAGACAATTTCTATCATTACGGGGAAATTCGTTCTGTGTCACTAGTACCCAGACAGCAATGTGCATTCGTGCAGTATACTAAACGTGCGGCTGCAGAGTTAGCTGCGGAGAAAACTTTCAACAAGCTGGTGCTTGGTGGGAAAAAACTAACAATCAAGTGGGCACACTCTCAAGCCAAATCGACCGCTTACGCACAGAATTCCACTCAACGCGGTGCCGGTGGTAGTAATCGAATCTTTGATCCCGTACCTGGGCTTCCTGGGCAACTTCCTATGCCTCCAAACCCTACGGATTACTTCAATCTGCAAGCATCGGAAATGGCCGTTTTGCCACCGGGAATGAAGATACATCAGCTGCCTCCGGGTCTGATTCCGGGGGCGCCAAGTTATGCGTCGATGTATCAACAGGCCGCTAGTGGTTCCTCTGGCATTCCACCTGCGACGGGGGGTGCAAACGCAAGCGATGCAGGAACCAGCAGCAACGCTGGTTCCGGTCATTCTATGATGCCTCCGGCAATGCATCAGCAGCAATTGCACTATCCGAGCCAGGATCCAGCTCGGTTAGGAGCATTAAAAAAATAACGACAGCCACTGTAATTATATCTCGTGCACGTGTATCACAACCTTTCAATAAATCCCTAGATATCAGTCAAATTTGACTCAAATGACGTTATTTTTAGGTGCGGTATCAGTTTAATTTTTACACCCAGCGTTGCAAAGGTTTACTCTCGCATTTCCTCCGTTTCTTGTTTCAATATTCATTCCCTTCAGAGAATAAAGTTTGTTAGTTGAATGAAACCTTTTCCACCTACCTGCTCACACTGCATCATGTCGTAGAACACCGTAAACGTAGCCTTCCGTAACGCCGGTTCCGGAACGAGTGTAACCTCCAAAAATGGTCCTACCATCGACGGAATAAAGTGCAACTTGTGTTCGCCGAGTTGCGCCCACATGCTCAATATTTGAAATCCCATCATAACGCGCATATCGCCGTGCGTGCTTAATATTTTGCGTCGCTTTGTCTCGTGGTACTGTTCGATCTGCAGCGATGGTTGGGTGAGGAAAATAACAGCAACGCTAAAATACGACCTCCACAGCTGAGAATCGAATGATTGCGGACCGAGGAAACGGTACACTAGTGGCTTTGCTAACTCTTCCAGCGTCCGGCGCAAAACGTCGTTGGCGGCCATTTTCATCACCAACCAATCTTTCGAAAAAATCATCCAATCTTGTTCCAGTATGTCCTTGAAGATGGCCAAACATTGCTGAATGAAATCTCGCAGTTCCTTCCCACCAACGATCGGTCCACCACCGGTCGGACTGCTGCCACTCTGTTGTCGATCCCACATGCGTTGATAGTGCGATTCATCCAGTAACTGCAGCAGGCCTAACTTTACCGCAAACAACGAGCACACGAGATTTTCGTTCCCGCCATTGCTCAGTACATTGATTGTTTGTAGCAGGATGGGAAAGATGTTTGCAAACAACGTGTCCAAATCATGATGGATTGCGTTGGATGGTTTTTCGCCAGTCTTTGCTTTCGCCTCATACAGCTTGATCAGCACTTCAGCAAGAATTTCCGAGCACAGTCTTAGTTCATCTCGCCGAGCTAAATGAATTCGAAGATGTTTGCACGCGATATTCAATATGACCGAACGTAGGTCGTCGTCTTGGAACAGTTGCCCCGAAACCATATCCTTGATTGATTTCAATTTTGCTTGTATCAGAGGTGGTTGGGCATCCTTCGGCACAGCGTCGAGCATGGATTTGACAAGCGTTTCCAACTCGAGACGGGTTATAATGGTACGCAGCTGCTCAAACACTACACCCGCGTTGCTGAGTAGTGCTTCCTGTGTCGCTAGGATTTGTGTCGTACTTGGCACTGCGAGCATGCCATTCAGCGAGAAGAAAACGGAAAACAGATCACTTTTAAACTTATCCTCATATTGGCCTCCCGATGCGTGAGCAAACAGTTTTCGCGATTGGATGATCAATTTGAAGATAAATTCTAGCGAGCTAAAGCACTGCACGATAGGTTCTAAATTGTCCGTGGTCGTCAACCAGTCTGCCAGGTGTTGCACCGACGAAAGCAATCCTTGGTATACGAGTGGAGCAGCGAAATGATTGCGTATGTATGCGTCCATCACCGGTTTAAAATGCTGAAATTTGCTACTTTGCATCAGACTAAATATGTTGACCAGCACGTGAAACACAAGCCCCGAATGAGGTGTACTGTTACCATCGTCGGTAGAAAATAGCGCAAACAGAGCATCTAGCACGTCCTGCAGGAACTTGATTAGTTCCTCATTGTGCAGTCGCAATACGCGTTGCAACGAGTCCTGAATGCCCTCCGGTCGGTTGCGCCACTGAAGCAGCGAGAGCAGGTCTCCATTTTGTGTCAGTTTCGTTGAGCAAAGGATAGTGCGCACGTAAAAGCCTTCTTTCGAACTACGGTGATATGAGGAAGGTGAATCGCCCATCGCTTGCTTGTCACCAGCGGAGCAAGGCAGTCGTAAATACACGTTCGGTTGTACCTTCAGCGGGTCTTCACATTTGTATACGTATAACTCGTGGGCTCCATCGGCGATGGTCGCACCACCAGTTTCCATAAGCCTAGCGAAGCTGAATCCAAACAATTTTGGATCAGATTTGTCCCTCGTCGAGCAACTGCGGAACTCGAAACGAACATGCGCTTTGCTAAACTTATCAATCGGTACAAACATTCGGATCGTTTCATTCCATGCCGGCGAGTTGTTATGATACAGTACCATCGACTTGTAATACGCTTGCAATGGACTGCCAGATGCGATCGCTATACATTCCTGCACTACGCGCCCATTTTCATCCAGTACCAATGCCGTGATCTCTATGTTCTTAGCCGTGCTAATGCCGACACGCTCGAATTCACCCCTTTCCAGCGTAAGAAAAAGATCGTTTCGCACATCGCCCGGCATGATCACATCGGGAAAGCCTATTTTCTTGGTAATGGCAGTTCCCTGAAACAGGATCGGCTGTTCCAGCTTTGCTTGACTGATTTCGCCATGCAGTAGCTTCATGGACACCACCAACCCGTAGTGACCCTGGGTGCTAGCATTAATTGGTTGAAATTTTCCGCTCGCCTTCTTAATAATGAGCTCGTGCAATTGGTGATAATCTTTCTCCTCGCATTGGAAAATCTTAAAGCTGAACTCCTTTTCCTCCGACTCGACGCTGTAATCAAACTGGACGATTTCGCTTAGCGGCAGCACACCAACGCCGTATGGCCGTCGATAAGCATGTGTCGTAGTTGTGAGCTTGTCGCCTTTCTTTACCGACTCCGAGTGTAACATTTTGCCTACACGCATTACGTTAGCAATCAGGTACAGGTCCTGGTTCAAATCAGACGATCCAAGATCGGTGAAGATGGTACAATTATGGCTTGTTTCCACGTACGTCGAAAACCCGTCACGTGCTATCCGTACGAGAAATCTTTCCGAGAGGGCACGCATGCGATTCGTATTGCCGTCGTACAGGTAGAAATAGATCTCTGCATCGTCTCCTATCCGGTGTCCAAAATCACGCATACAGAAATAGAGATGATGCGTGTGTATTTTTTTACCCGATTTACGTCGAAGAGTTCCTCGATTCTGTAAAAAGAACGCAAGAAATTCGGCAGTTATTCATCGCACTAAAAGCTGTTCATACAGTTCTAACGTACCGATGCAGCCTTCGCATTTTCAGCACTATTCACGTGGACCTGGTGGAGTGATACTATACCAATTTTCTGTGGATCTACTGCCAGAGCGCCTGACCGTGGCACAAGATCTAAGCCAAGCTTTCTGCAAAAATAGTAATAAAACGAGCGAAACCGTTACTACCTCCAAACAAATTATAACACTATTTTTTTGTGTTCAATGAACATGAAACGAACAGATGATTGCGCCTATCGGTTAGACAACGCGCATTACACGTCAGATGGTACGGGATGATTTAGAACAGGACGTATTTTAAACACTCTGAGAGAAGATTTGTAATTTATAAATTAGGTTCCAGTATGTTACCAACTGTAAGCCTTTGTGATCATAATAAATCGCTGCTAATACGTGTAATTACTTTATCCGGTGAATTAGAAATTCGATTCTCGCTATTGATTTTTTTTTCTTGAATTTTCCATTCAAGATGCCGTGTGTAGAAGAACACTACAACGATGAAAATGTATAATTAATAATTAGTTAAAGTAGCTTATTTACACGATTACACATGTGTAAACTAAGTAACATCGAGTGAGTTAATTAAATTCTGAATATGAATAAATGCTTTCAAACTCAACAAGAAGAGAGGTACTTTTTTAGTACTCTTTTAACTCACTCATTGTTTGCGTTGATTAGCGACTCACTCATGTGCGTTTTAAATCAATCGTTGTCTGTGGCGACTATCAGCTCATTCTTTAATAATCAGTGTAAAGAATGAGTGATTTAAAAAGCAAAAGCGTAGTCAAATAATTGGCGTAGTGTGTTATTTGTTTATAAAGCTAAAACGTGTAAGTAAAAGTTTTAAATCCCCGTTGTCACGCTTATACAATGTAATAATATGATAATCATTGATCTTCAGAAATTAGAACTCCTTGAACAGGTGAAAAATAAATCTTGTGTTTTATCATAATAATGACTTTTATATATATATATATACGGAAATTACAGCAAAACTATTCTTTCCCGAACTGAACCGTCTCTTTCTACGGGAATTCTGCATGTTTATTCGCACAGGTAACTAAAAGAAGCAAAGCAACTGAGAGAAGCTGTGAGAACTAATGTTAGGAAAAAAACGAAGCAAGTTAAAAGAACATGATCGTCACGTGAATGTTTCACCGCGCCCCTCTACAGTGCCGTAGGTCCTGTACCGATGGAACCCTCCAAAAAACAAGATTGATTTTTGAACGAGATTTCAAAAATTGGACCATAGCTCTTGAATACAACGATCACAACAGCTTTAAAGCCTGCTGGTCGGACAATTTTGTGAATTTTCTGCTTTCACTGTATGGGACAAAACACGTTGACAAACTCGCACTTTGTCCAATTGCATGCCCAATCCCGTGTCTCGGTGCAAAAACATAAACCAAGTACGCAACAGCGTATGTGTGCCTATGCTCCTGTTACCAACGTCTGTTGACATGTGGTACCACACGGCACCACTTGGCAACGTTGCACACTCCGTAGGAGGCTTCGGATATTTAACGCTCAAGAAAGAAGCCCATAAAGAGAAATACCTCACGTCAAATGCAGACGACCAGACCAGACTAAGATGATCAATTGAAGGGCGAAAGGACGTGGTGAGGAGACAGCTTAAAACATCCATTCAACGAACGCACCCCATGATCGCAATGAAAATGTTTGTGAACGTATACGTGTGTGTGTGTATGCGAACGATTGAAAGATGGCGTTGGTTCGTCGCTGAAGCAGCGAGATGCAAGTGTACCTTCACGCAGTCTCCGAAGGAGGCTTTTTAAAACTCCTGAGCAGAATTAACCTGTTCCAATACAGCGACGAGCCTCCTCCACTGCTAAGACGATGGTGTGACCATTTATAAGCTGGAAGCATTCCAGGGTAACACAGAAGCCGGTACTCATCGCAGCACGCACACATCTCTCTGACCAATCATAACACTTGTTCAAGTTGGTCACTCAAAAGTTTCGTCAAAATCGTGTGAGTGCTGGAATATAGATCCTATACTTCCAATGAGTGGAGGATTTTCACAGATGTTGAGATTAATTTCACCAGTCCATCCATACTAACTCAATTTGTTTCTCGTCTTTGCTGTTTTCTGGGTGCCTTTCAAGTAATGCCAGAAGTTTCTAATAACTTGCAAGCTTTGTACATAAAACATTCACAAATGGATATCATAACATAAAACGTCAATATCAAACTTTTCAATACAATCATTTTGCTGCAAAGACGATCGTGACAACGTATTGAGGGTGTATAAATAGAAGACGTACAACTGTATCAGGGAAGAACAATCATAATTTCCGAAACCATTCTGAAAGAAGCATTCTAACGAAATTAGAAAGAGCGAAAGAGATCAAAAGACCGTGTAAGTTGAAAAGGGTTAAGGAAAGAGAAATAGAGAACACGAAACTGTGCAAACCATTTGGCTCAGGGCTCGTTAGAAACTAATTTGGTGGTTGTTCTGAGTAGCTTCTGACGATGCTGCTGGCTGCGGCGCACTACAGCTACGAAAACGAGGGTGGAAGCGAAAGTGCAAGAGGGCGGCGAACTCAAAACCAGAAGGCGAAACTGAGCGATCTTCAGTCAGGGAATCCATCTCATTCCAGGGCCATTCGTTTCATTCTATCCATCTAACCATTTGGTTGGCGAAGAGCATAAATGATGGGGAGCGAAATTAAAACCTTAATCTTTAACACGGCGCACAGCAGAATGCCAGCCGCAGCCGGCTGCCCACACGTTTTCGGGAGTTTTATTTCGCTTCTTAACCTGATGGTTTAGCACACATATATACGGCTTACATTTGAATGAATTTAATGATGCATACTGCTTCATTCGGAATAGAACGATTATGAGATTCTAATTGATTTTGTTATTGGTATTGCTTGCAGTCAGTGTTATCCATGGAGGTAAAAGAAAACATACAAAGAAAACATACATCGCTATATTCACCGGAAGCACCAAACTTGATCTTCATTTTTAAAACAAACGAAAATGAAAACTGTGCAGACAACAAGATTGTATTTTTTATGATGAATAAAGAAATAAACAATAAATCTTAGAAGCAGTAAATACTTCTGACCTGCTGATTACATTTTAACTGCTTTCTAGAATAGTTTCTTACAGCACACTATTCATTACCATTACACCAGAGAAATTTAACTAAAAAACGCTCACGAACAGGATTTAAAAAAAAACAAGAAACAAGAAAAATGCTCAAGAATAGAATAAGACTGTCGTTGCAATATGTCAATACATACAATAATAAACGTTTTTACGCATAGCAAAATGGTTGCATGTTGATTTCCTTTATGCATCTCATCATTACCAACATAACATATCACATGTTAAGATAATTTCAATATGTATTTACAATGGTAGCTAATACTGGAAAACAAATGAGTATTTGCATTATTTTATTTTACTATCGTTTTCATTACTATTATTTTTCATTTTTTTTAAAATTGTATATCTATTTCTTATACACAACAAAGCAAACTAATGTAAACCGACATTCACAAAAAAAAATACAGCAAAGAAAACTAAGTACAGAAAACATAAACAAAATGCACAGAAATGGATAATTGCAGATGGTATTAAAACTAATTCAATTATCTGTTCTATCCGTTAGAACCAATTTAACTTTGTCCGACCTAATCCTAACCTAATTCAAGGCTATATCGTTAAACATAGTCCAACCACGATGTTCATTTAGTATATTCTCCAATTTAGAAATCACGTTTATAAAAAAAAAACAACAACAAACAAGAATACTCTTTGTGATACACAAATACAAGCAATACCAACAGAGAAATATTAAACTATGTTATGCTCTTTAATTGAGTCGAAACAACTGCTCAGCATATGGGTTGCCGTTCTGATAACCGCTTAAACGCTATTTTTATTTCACTATCACTATGAGTACCCCAGTAAGCTGCTTTGCATGTGTATTGAACCCTTGATAGATAAACCTGTGCACGAAAACATTCAAACGGTGTACCTGCTTTTCGCGTAACTGTTATCGAAGCTGCTCCACTGTGAATCAGCCTTGTGCTGCGGGTGCAACGGGACATAAAATGTCATATTTTTCGGTTGGTACTAATTTCTTGGATTTGCCAACTTTTCCATGGCGTTCGGGAATGTGATCTGCTACGTACGTCAAGTTTATAACATTATAAAGAGCACCATTTACATCTCATTGAAAAACGGAAATGCAACACTCGAAACATTTGATAGGTACTGCCAACAATATGTCTATCAGGTTTTGAATGCACCGGAGTGCCCTCAATCGATCACTTAAACACTTTCAACATGTGTTTCGAATAACCACCATCCATCCATTGAACACCAAACAAAAAACACTTCCGGTCGGAACTATGACAACAACGTCTCACTCACATCGAGTTCATCGTTCATATCAGAAAGGCGACACACAGTGCGCACCTGATTTGTGGTAGTAAATGTTACTTCGTAGCGCCCACCTTTCACGATGGCACACACAAACCTCTTGTGGACGTCTCGAGTGGAAAGTGATAACTGATGTTACACTTTGGCTAACTTTGTCGGCTAGCGTCAGACCGTGCAAACGGCAGCTACGGCACGCGACCACACACCATACAAGTACTATCAGCTCATTACTGACACATATCCATCCATGCAACATCGTCGATGACAATATCCCCGCCGTGTATCAGTCCACCGATGTCTGCGAACCCTCTGTGCACGCGACCGAGTTGAGACCCCTAGCAGTCGTGAAATAAAACTTGCACACGTGAAACAGGTGGAACACATGGAAGCGATGAAAATTGGATTGGAAAATCTACAACTAGTGAGCGCAAATACACCCATCTTGGTACCGGCATCAGCTAGACATACTAAACAAGAGAGGTCAGCACGTCGGTTGGTTG
>KI422811.1:12994-51514 GCA_000473375.1 Anopheles culicifacies
ACACACAGCACTTAGCGAACCAACGATCGATTACGGTTTTCAACGACTCCAGAAGCTGATCCCGCGCCATCCCGGCGATCCGGAGAAGCTCCCGAAGGAGATCATTCTAAAGCGAGCGGCAGATCTGGCGGAAGCACTCTACTCGATGCCACGTTCACCAAATGGGACGTCCGGATTCAACTCCTACAGTGGACAGCTTGCCGTGAGTGTGCAGGATGGTACCGGCCAGTGGACTGAAGGTAAACGCGACACGAATTCCACCCAGTTTTAAGAAGCAAGTTTTTAATGAGTTTCTTTCCTGCTTCTAGACGAATACACACGAGCCCAAAGTAGTAGTGTAAGCCCAAGGGGAGGTTACTGTAGTAGCGCTTCGACACCCCATTCGTCCGGCGGTGGATCTTACGGCAGCAGCAACGGGTACGCCACAGCACCCAACATGACCGGTCTATCATCATCACCTGCGAGCGTCTTCAACTCCTCCACAAGTACGTGGCAAACGCATGCGATTGGTTCTGTTGCGCCTTGACTGACCAACTGACTGACGTTTCAATTGCAGGAATCAATGGGCTGATGAGTGGTGGCAGTGGCTTTAGCCCGTACTCGATGACGACCTGCGCCTCACAGGGCTACACGCCGAGTCCGTTGGCCGCAACGACCACGTCCAAATGAGCGCTTACACCGGGGGTGGCGATCGCCGGCATTGAACCTCCGGTGGAAACCTGTTAAATAGTTTTCTGGAGATTATTTTGTACAAACAAAACTTTTTATCGGGAAACAGTTTTAATTCGTTCGTTTTTAGTACAGTCTCCGGACGAGTCTAGTGCGAAGGAGTGTAGCTAGTAGTACGAAACTAAAATTGCTACTAGCTTATTAAACATTTTTAAAAGTATAGTTTTTTTTGTCTTTAATGTGCAATAACACACATATGTACTTAAGCGCAACATTAAAAACTTAACAGGAACCAAACCGGAACTGGTGGGAGGCAGTGTAGCGAAAATGCGCTTAGATCCTTTCTCTCTTTGTACAGTTGTGTAAAGTATATGCTTATTCATCACACAGTCACAACTTTGTTTGTACGGCAAGGTCCTTAATGGGCCCTGATAGAAGAGCAAAGGGCAAAAGTGCGTACTATACATACTTAAAGTAGTTAATTTTTTTGCCAAAAAAAAAACGAATGGACGAAAGAATGAAGGACGAAACATCATTGAGACTTTAACCCCATTTAACGACTAATATTATATACACTAAACTAATCGAATCTGATAGCTCGCGAGTCAACGAACATGCGTAATAGTTCATCAATATTCCAGATAGTGGAATCTTGCGAGAAGAATCTCTTGCTGTAACAGTGAAAGGTGGAAAGCAGCAGCACGATCCGTGTTCGTTCGGGGTAGGTCGATCCGGATCCGCAAACGAATCAAAACCAATCGAGTACATATCGAGAGCGAACGTAGCCAGGTTTGAAGTTGGCCGGCATTTAAAACGGCCGGAACAGGCAGCCACTCAACACAACACAATCATATCTTTATGAAATAATCATTTAAAGCAAAATAAAATTACAAAACACACATTATAAAATGCAGCCAAAATTTACCAGCCATTAAAATCTAAATGTTTGAACACGAGAAAAAGGAACACTCACACCCAATATAAAGATACTCATAGTAGAAAAAGCTAGCCAATACGAAATTTCGAGTTATCCGAAGGTTCGTTGAGCATGTACGAACTAAGGACTATCCCGATCGTAGGGCCAGAAAGAAAAATTCGGGAACCGAGCTAGAACGCAGACTGTATACGAGCTCGCTACCGATCCGGAGGAGTGTTCTGGAATGCACAACCAAAAAGGCACTAAAATCAAACACATCGTTTCAATTGTAATCGAAGTAATTGAAACTAAACAGTGTGAAGCAAAACTATGAAAAGTGACTAAAAAGGAAGGGACATTTTTGCAACACACGAAAAAGAAATAGACGGCAAGCGGGAATGGTTGCTCCCCGTAGCGTTCGGTGTAATGAGCAATGAACGATAGGGCGGGAGGCAACATTTCACATGTAGGTAATTTATCAATTATGGAGACGTTTTTCTTTGCAGGAAGAAATTATATCATATGAATAAAGCTAGAAAACCTTCAACTAAACTGCACGTTGTACACTTTGTGTTTGATTTGATGACAATAAAGCTACACAATTTAATTTGGCATGGCACTAGATAGTTGTCCTATCTCTACTGTAAAGCGTATATTTTTATCATTTTTTGAAATACCAAAATTTGAAGTCATTCTTCTCGAACATGTGCGAAAGCGCAAGTGAGATCGTTGAAGCACGTGTTCTCTCTTCTCACAAGGTGAAGTGAGAAGAAGTGAAGCACGGTGAGTAAACATTTGAATTATCTTCTCACTTCTATGTTTTCTGTATTTCTTTATGAAATGTAAACTTTTGAAATACACTGCAGTTTAAATTTGAGTAAAACACCTTTCTTATTCTGTAGTGCAGTTTAATACAGAACTTTCAAACTCCCGACCCAGATCCGAAATATAAAATGAGATAAGTAAAAACATTCCCATTGCCGACAATGTAAAATGTAGTCATTTTACAATAAGATAGGCGTTATATGCATTTTGCATTAAGTTCTTAGCGCTCAGCTCTTACCTTACGCTAAATTATCTTATAAAATAGTAATTAAATAAAATACATTTCAAAGATGGCTTCTCAACTTGTTGTTCAACTTGTGTCGATGTGCTGCATACGGCCATCCTGCTAAACTGCACAGTGGGCGATCGTAAAATCAAAATCAAAACCCCCATCTGACGTCTAATAGCATGACCGAGAAGTAAAACCACAGTGGCTGAAAAAATTAAGCGTGGCTTGCCAAGGGATTAAAAGGTAAATTTTCGTTCGATTTTTCATGCTGAATTGGTGCAATTAGGAAACTCACGCGTCGTCCGTAATGTTCCCCGTGCGGCAGTGTACAAATTGGCCATAAAATATCCCTTCCGAAGTCCGCAAACCGGTCGCAAGAGAGCAGCATAAGCGGCTTTCCTCCGTCATCGTCACCGTCATTTTTTCCTGTCTGTTCTTTCCTTGCTTGCTGTGTTTTGTGAGTGCGCTTTGCACGCGTTTTTCTTACTAGCAATCGGTGCAGAATTTGGTGCTGAAAAGCGGAAGGACGACGTGCAGAACGTTGCCTTGGCCCGAAACACCCGGAAGTCGGTGAAATCGAAGTGAAATTAGAAACAGGGTGCGTGTAAGTGTGCATGTGTACGTACGTGTGCGTATGTATGCGTGGGGGTGTGCGTGAATGTATGTGCGCGCGCGTGTGTGCGTGTGTATTATGTTAAAGACTGGAAACACAAGGGAGTGGGGTTGGTTGTCCTGGGTAGGGAGCGGTATGGGTTTAGTTCCATTTTTTGGTTATTTTTTGTTGCTTACCCTAGCAACATTCCGATACGGCGAACTTCAGCCTTCAGCAGCGCTTTTGAACTGAAAAGGTGTTAAACAAAAAATGGGCCTAATGCAAATGGCGATTTCTTTAGAATGATCGGGAGTTGTCTTTTCGTGTCACTATTGAATCGATCACCACCACCCGGTGTTACCTCGAGGACATTTGCACTACTTAGTGATGTTTCGCTGCTAACATTTGCTCTTTCTTCGAAACATTGCAGGAAAATGAGTAGCTCTGAGGAGGTATCATGGATTTCCTGGTTTTGCGGACTGCGCGGTAATGAATTCTTCTGTGAGGTAAATATTTACGGCTATCCAATGGGTTGTTCGTTCCCGCAACATATGAAGTACTTACTTACGTTGTTACTTTTTGTTTCTATTTTAGGTGGACGAAGATTACATACAGGACAAATTTAACTTGACCGGACTGAACGAACAAGTACCGAACTATCGTCATGCGTTGGATATGATTTTGGACCTCGAGCCTGGTAAGTATCTTCCTGGACACGTTTCCCTCTCGCTTGTAATTTGTGGTTTGTTTTAGGATGTGAAAAAATGCTATCAAATAGCGAAAGAGGGAGCGCGTGCGGTTACGATCGTATAAACTTTTACATGAGTCATGGCCTGCCTATCGCTGCGCGATCTGTACATGTTTAGCTCTCTCGGCTTTCGTTTTGTGGCGATGATACCTAGATTTTGTTTTGAAAGTCATTTCCACATGCTTTTTTTTCTTTTTGTGAGTACTACGTTGTTTTGGTATGCATGGCTTGTTGCAGCGGAATTATGCAAGACCGGGATCGATCTACAACATTCCGCTAGTCGTGGTAAATTTTTAATCTAATTAAAGCAATTGATGCACAAGTTCATTATCGTCCAGCGGAGTCCCATGCAACTGCTGGTTACTAAACAGAGGGAGGCAAAACTGATGCACTTTTGCGAAGCATTGCCAATGGCGCGTTTACGGCACATTTTAATCTTTTCCGTCGTACATCGTCTCGGTTATGAAATCTCTTTATAAGAAAAAGATTTTGCATCCGTTATTTGCTTCTTTATGTTACATATTTTTCTGATCAATGAAAATCTAGAAAAAAGTATCAAACTGTTCTCTTTTCCTTTCTACTTTACAGAGGATGAAATTGACGATAATCCCAACCAGTCGGATCTGATCGAACAAGCAGCGGAGATGCTTTACGGTTTGATACACGCTAGATACATTCTCACCAACCGTGGCATAGCTCAAATGATAGAAAAATATCAAAGCGGTGACTTCGGTCACTGCCCACGCGTTTATTGTGAGAGTCAACCTATGCTTCCACTAGGTATGTGTGTACTTGGGCGTGTTAACACGCCATTGCAAGCTAATGGCTATTTACTATAATTTCCAATTAACCATACAGGTCTGTCGGATGTACCCGGGGAGGCAATGGTAAAGTCCTACTGTCCCAAATGCATCGACGTTTACACACCAAAGTCCTCTAGACATCATCATACTGATGGCGCATACTTCGGAACTGGATTCCCGCACATGCTGTTCATGGTACACCCAGAGTACCGTCCTAAACGTCCCGCAAATCAATTCATACCACGGTATGTATCACCTTCTGCGTACTTGCTAGTTCGAGTTACTAATTGTCTTCATATCGTTTTCTTTTTCACGAACAGTCTCTACGGTTTTAAGATTCACTCGTTAGCGTATCAAATCCAGCTGCAGGCAGCAGCGAACTTTAAGGCACCGCTTCGAGGGGTAAATGGCAATCGTGATGTATTACCGAAAGTTTAACCATAACCATTTAGAATGGGAAAACGTTTAGGTTGCTTACCGCAGGACTGGTTTGTCTTTTTCTTTCTTTTGTTTTCGTGATGTTTCTGCTTCATCATCTTTTCGGGAAACTGAATATAATTTTGGAAAATGCATATATGAAGAATATACTTTTGAATATTATAATTTTTGGTAGTATGTTGAGGCTCAGTTACATTGAGGTTTTCTTTACAAATGTTGATTGAAAAAAATGTCCTTAAATGATACCAATATCAGAATGCTCTTATGTTTTAGCTTTCGATCGTCTATTATTACACATAACAGTTTATACAAGATAGCATTGCGTTCGAACAAACCACATTAATGTTTGTTTTTCATTCATAAAGAAAGTTACAATAATTGTTTTGTAGTGATAATATTCTACTACATAAAACCCTCTGTGTCTGAATGATGTTAAATCAAAATGTAAACATAATTTACCATCCCAGAGCGTTCCTTAGGTTATAACAAACGGTTCTTTATCAGGTTAAATGATTATCAAAAAATACTAAACTTGTATTCCTTTTCTTCCCTATTTGTTGTGTTTCTAAAATATCTTCGTATGATGTGTCACGCATTACGTTATGTGAATAATTCGTCCCGTTCCATTGTCCTGTACTGTTCATTCCCGTTCATCAATTGAAAACGTAATGTATTCCAATGCTTTCACAAGCACACTTTCACTCGAATGAAATTAAACCCTTTACTAACCCACTGACCGTTGTTACGCATTTTTCACCACAGTGAAGAGCTCGGCGAAGGGCATCGATAACTGAACCGCAAGCCGCCGAGACTATATCGAGAAGATAGTTTGAGCCACCCTCCCGATATAGGATCAACTTCCCCCCACACACATCAAGCGGCGAGAGCGTGCGAGGGTGCAAGTGTGTATGTATGTGTATGTGGGTGTATGTGCGTGTGGTTATAGCCAGGAGGTCGAAAAAGTTTGTAAGAGAGGGCAAGGACAAGAATTAGTGTGCAGCTGTATGGAGAACCTAGCAGAACGCAAAACACTTAGGACACGCTTAGCGTCGTTCAACAGACTTTTTGTATTTAGTTTAAGAACGTTAGTTCCCTTATCCTTCCCATCGTCAGCTAGAGCTCTTAGGAGTTGATGAAGGAACATTGCACAGGAACATGTTGGGGAATCCATTGCGAGTGCTATTGTAGAGAAGAACGTTCTAGGTGTTATGCGCTGGCGGGGGTTCGCATACGTACGCATACAACAAAACTCATACTGTTGAAGATCATTAAACGACACAAGCACATGCACATATGCACACATACATTTAGCATACACACACACAAGAATAAGAAGGAAAAAAACAATTAAAGTAATCGATGTAGAAAAATAGAGGACGGCGGCAAAGACGGGCAGGATAAGGATGATGAAAGTGATGAATTAAAAATGTTGTCAGTAACACCTAAACTCTTCGAACCTCGTACCCGCGGGTAAACCTTGATCAGCAGCAGCAGCAGCCTACACGTAACGCTTCTTGCCTTGTATGTTCACACGTAGAGCAGCTAATGACTGTTGTTGGAATGCGACGGAACGGGTCATCTGTAGCTAAACGGGTGGATATGATGGATAGGAAGGTACAATGCTTATAAAGCGTCCGTTTGGTCGCTGTAGTGGTGGTGAAGCATAAGTTTATTGTATAGATTGATTTTTCTCTTTGAGAGAAATCATTTCCAGACGATGATTTGCGATTGGGTTGAGAGTAGTTTTAAAGGGGTTTGCAGCTGTACCGAGGAAGTAATTTATTTTATAGGGCTCTTTTGAATAGAGGGCCGTTTGGAGGTTTATGTGGTTTAGATTTCCTTTTATAAGGTTTGTCACTTCCTTATAGGCTTTGTTTTTCCTACAATGGCTGATGATCATCATATTTTCAACACTTCTTTCTATCAATTGTAAACAACAAGAACAAAAATGTGCGACCACATCCATGCCCGTCACAGTCGAAGAGTTCAGTAATATTAGGCGAGGAAGAAAGCCGAAGAAGAAGTGAAACAAATAAAATAAAAGAACAATAACCATATTGAAAAGGAATAAAAAAAACCCAAAAAAAGGAAATAGGAACATGTAGCGTAAACATTGGAGCAGGTCCATGCGAGCCATAAGAAAATCTCCACACATTAAGCGATAATGCAAAAAAAAATCATTAAACAACAACCACCACCACCACCACCATCGTCTATCATCATCCCCAACACTCTCAACCACAGCGTGTTGATGCCGCTTTCCCGGCAACAACGAGGCCGGGAGTCCGTGTGTAGGCTTAGGTAATAATACTTTTAATCATTTTAGTTATCCTTCCCATCAAATGATAAACAAAAAAAAAACAACAGAGGAAACAGACCGACAAGACAGACAGACAGACAGACAGACCGACATGAGATAGAGCGCCTATTCACGATAAAACATATTTATCTGTTTTTGTTATTCTTTGTACGAGGCAGGATGAAAATTAGTTCTATCTGCTCATTCCTCCCTCCCTGACCTACCGACTATCTCAAGAAGAATTCACTGCAATGCGCCTTTTCTTTTGTCTTTCCCGTGCGTGTTTCTTCTCTCCTGCTTTCCTTTGTTTTCTTATACTGAAAGATGATAAGGAGGTGTCCTTGCCTTTGCTACTGTTTCCATAAAAAGAACTAACTTAGGGCATTTTTTATACTGGACAGACAAGTTCCGTGTTTTGTTCATCTATAATTTACATTAATATCTAATTAGAAGAAAATGGTATTTGCAATTTATATGCATCCATGCATGCAGCAACAAGAAGCAGAAAAAGGAAAGAACTTATAGGAACTATTTCGCGTTCCCTTCGGGGAAACTATAATAAAAATAATAATATTAAAAAAACAAAACTTCATTGCTAGTAAACGAGAAAGCAGCAACAGATCGATGAGTAGGAAATTGGAAATGTAACAGACGTAGCATATGAAGGAAAGCAACAAAAAAATACAGAAAATGATTCATTAACAACTGAACAACAGCAACAAATAAAACCTCCAAAATTCTTTCTTATAGCAAAAGCTACACAAATCATAACGGAGACACACACATTCAAGAAAAAACGGAACGCGAAACATTTGTTTGTTGCGGCACATACACACACACTCCTAGGACAATGATCTCAAGTTGCTTGAGATGAATGTTACGGAAAGTGAAACAATTCTGTTGCAAAAACACAATCCATGAACAAAAGAATACACACGCAAACACTAATAAACGGAATATATATATAAAACTTATTATATATACAAATCATGCATAATAGATGAATCTATTGATTAATAATAATTATTAATTAACAGATCGATCAAGAACAAACAGTAAAAACAAAACAAACGAAAAGAAAACCAATACATAAAAGGGAAGGTGAGCGATAGGGAAAAAATTAAAGGATGAACTGGAGCAAAACACAACAGAAAGGAACAGAAGCGAATGAATGAACACACACACACACACACGATGGAACGCAAGGCGGGGGTTTGATAGATGGCAAAGGGAAAAGGCAAAGTTACGGTGTGTCCGCTTCGTCCGGAGGCAATTGGAATAAAATGAAACAAAGCGAATGATTCAGAGGTGAAGTCTTTCCATTTCTATACGGGGCCTAATGCGTTGGCTGTTCGGCGTCATTTATGTGACATGTGCGTGCTAACTTCTTTGTTTCATTTCAGTGTCTCATTCGTCCCTACTGCGAATACGATGATTTTCTTTGGACGTACACAGCATAACAAAATAGTTTTATTTTCATCCATTAGAATATATAATCACAATTAGCTTTTGCGCTAAGCATGGCCAAAGCGCGACAAAACACATTTAACAGGAAATTAAAGTAAAATGAGTAACAATCTGTAGTTGCTGTGCCGCGGTGCTGCTAAAACCTAGCCTTGCCTGCCGTGGTGGTTCGTAACAATTAATGATTTGTTAAAAACGAAACAAAAAGAAGCCCTGCCAAGGAATGTCTATTTCCCGCTCGTACAACGTGTCAGCCTTTCGATTGGTTGCTGTGTCATGAGGCAACTAAAGAGAGATCCGTTTGCGAACCGATTGATTTACCAACGAGAGGACATAGTTTTCCATCGTTTGCCTACCAATAAGCGTAATCCTCCTAAGCTCCTAGTTACCTTCTAAATGGTCCTCCCCTAGCTACCGGAAGGTTCACCACCATCCGGTTCTATCTCTTTTGGGATCTGTCCTATCTCAACGATTGGGTTCACCAGCTTCGTGCGATGCTTTCGCCGACTTCGGCCGCTCTTGAACAAAATCGATTCGTCGTATTTTAGTTCGTTCAGGGTATCGAACAGTTCCAGCTTCTTCATATGGCTGTCGATAAGCCGGGCATCATTATCAACCACCCCACCGTCATCGATCGCGTCGACTCGATCATCACAGGGAAGTGAACTGCCGGGAGATTCCCCATTTCGTACAAGCAGTTCGGCGGGAGCTTCCTCGCAGCACTCGTCTGCCTGGACGATCTGAGACTCAGCACTGACGAACAGTTCCAAATTTTTCAACACTATCGTTGACTGGCTACTATCTGGCAGGGTGGCAATCCGTACCAACGATCGTGCACTTTCCAGAATCAGTATCTCGTTACGATCTACCGCCACGTCTAGGATGTGGCGAAGGCGCGTCAGACTGCCAACAACACCCATCCTTTCAAGATCAAGCAGGAACAGTGCACCATTAGCAACCGTTACCATTCGATGGCCCTCGAATGGGTACAGCTTCCCGAAGGTCGTTGGTATCCGGATCGGGTTCCGACTGGGATTGAGTAATCCTATCTCGGGACATGGTGCACGCATCAGCTCTTTAAATATGAGCGTTTGTGCAACATCCCCTTCATCATCGGCCAACCACAACCGAAACCCTGAACGTGTCGCAACGATCTGCTGCTTGCCGTGTACCGATGCAAATACCGCTCCAAATGGGGCCAACATCTTTCGATCCTTTTTGCCAACCTGTGCTACGCGCCACCGTTGACCGCCTTCCTCCTCCTCCGGGCTACAGATGACCGTGCGGAAGGAGCTCGACACCAACAGTTTGCTCCGGTACAGATCCATCTGTACGATTTCGTACCGTTCGTTAATAATTTCACGCGATTGGCATGTCTTAGAGGCATATCCAATCTCTGTAAGCACCACAGCACCTCCCGTATCGCCGGAGAATAAACGCATGCCATTCTTTGACCATACCAGCTCACACACACCGGCGCGATGCAATCCTCGAACCGTGTACCGTTCGATAGGTTTGGCTTTCAGTAGCAACTCGGCGCACACATCCGGTGGCGGTGTCTTCGGTATTTGGAATATGTTTACCTGTCCTGCACGGCAACCGGCTGCCACCATGTACTCTACGGTCGATGCAATCCGCACGCAGGTAAGCTCCTGGGACCCACTATCCGTTGCTAATCGTTCAATCGCACCGCTTTTCCGGTTATACCAAAACACCAAACCAACGTTGCTACCAAGGGCAATAAATTCCTCCACCAGATCGACGCACGTGATGGACACATCGTGGAAGAGTAGACCGCGCTGAACGGAGGACGGTATCTTGTTGACCAGCTCCACCAGTGGGGACCATTCGCGGAGCGTATTCATCGTACTGTCGGCCTCGCCCAGTATCCCTGGGCAGAAGAATCTCGCACGCACGCTAGTGCTTCATTCTCTTTGGCGTGATTTGTTCTTGAAAGCCTTCCGGGGAGGTCTGTTGGGAAAAAAGTGACGAATTACTAATCGAATTTCCTGTTTGGTAGAAGAAAATAAGACTTGCGCGAACTTCGGTGTTTCGTTGTTTGTCGTTATCTTCCGGTTTGACATTTGTAAACTCTGCGGCCGTACAACTGGCGGTGAATATCGCTATTTATCCTGTTTGTTTGCTCTTTGTATGTAATTATAATTAATTTTACCTAGAAAACACTCGAACAGATTGCATTCAATTGAGTAAATAGCTTGTAGTAAATTAGAAAGTTATAAAAACAAAATTCCTCGCTCTATTGTAAAATCTGACCCATTCGGAGCACACTATCCTGCAACTGACACAAGCGTTGACAGCTATTTGTTTATTTTCGAATAGCATGTGGTTTTGTGTGTTCCCAAACAATTGATATTTACTAGGCAGATGTGCACTTGATTCGTACGAAAACGTGCCAATATTGCTACAACAACGCAAAAGAACGTCCCTAGTTTGTAGCAAGTTACGGAAGTGAAATGGCCGAGACAAAGTATCGTCCAGCGGAAGGTTCTACGGAGACAACCGAAAAAGGAAAACAGCACTATAGAAATCGTGCAAAGAAACTGAAACGCTCCAAATTTCTGGCCAATGCGAAACGGTTCGGGAAACGGGAGAGCTTCGGTCGAGGAGTTGAACTGGAACAGACAGAGTACAACTATTTGGTCTCGATACTCGAAGCCATGACCAAACAGAAAGAAACCGAAGAGCGGCAGCTGATTGCGAACAACGTGATGAATCAGCTGAAGGGGAAAGAAATCAGAACCGCTTCGAATCAAGTTGGAAGTCGAGTACTGGAGAACCTGCTCGTCTATACCAGCGAGGAAACGTTTGCTGCACTAATGGACATGTTTGCAGAAAATTTTCGTGTGTTTTGCTGCGATGCGTTTGCATCACACGTGTTGCAGAAAATGCTACACATCGCGATGCTGCGAGCTGTGGCCCCGTTGCAGTCGATGCAAGATGAACAGGAGGGTGGACCTCAGAGCAAAAAGCAGAAGCCTGGCGGTTCAGAATGGAACGATAGCAGTATCTGGCCTTGCGTTGAGTACAGCATGAAGGAACAGTACAGTGAAGAGCACCGAAAAAAGGGTCGCAAGTTTGTCGAACGGATAGCAAAATTTTTGATGAACAATCTGGAGGAGTTTGTCTGGGACGCCAAGGCCAACTTCGTGATAAGGCAGTGCATGCTAAACCTAAGTGGCATCACGGAGAAAAAAATCGTCGACGGAAGCGAATCGAAGCACTTGAACGTACCGGAAGAGTGGCACAAGCTGCTGCACGAGTTTTGCACACGACTATTAGCTTGGCCCCAGTTTGCTGACCTCGTACACATGGAGCTAACAGCGGTGATGCTTCAGGATTTGTTAAGAGCAGTTGCGGTGACGGGTGACACATTTCAGCTCGAGCAATTCATTTCGAAGCTCTACAAAGAAGTGTTTCGACCGTCCAAGAAGAAAATGAACGAAGAACAGATTGAGGACGACAAGGAAGGAGTTGATTCAGCTTTACCTATCATTTTCACAAACGAAAGCATTTTACGGTTACTGGAAGTGTGCATTGTTGTGGCACCGGCAAAGTTCCTAAAAGATAAACTATTTGCTAAGCTTTTCCGTGGCCGCATGAAACAGCTGGCACTGTCTAGAGAGTGTAACTTTGCAGTACAGAAACTGATAGATCACACCTCAGACAAGGACATGATGGATTTGATCTTCGGTGAGCTTGAAGGCAGCATGGAGAAAATGCTTCAAGTGGGACACACCGGTGTACTACTGGTGTTAGCCAAAGCGTGCGTACGACTCTCCTGTCAGCAAGGAAAGTTTGTCAAACTCTTTCTCGAAGCACTACACTGTGAGGAAGTTGCCCCGGAGAAAATGATTATGGCCGTCCTTTGCCTTATACCCGTCGATGTGACGCCTATAAACGCACCAAAAATCCATCTGCACGGATCACTCGTCTTGCAAGCAATACTGGACTTTAACAAACCGATTAAATTCGTCACTGCCCTGTTGGGAATGCCGAACGATCGGTTGGCAGAAATACTGACCGATCCACGCGGTTCCTTTATCGCAAACGCATTCATCCAGGGCCGTTTTGTAGGAGAAAAATCACGCGAAAAGCTGGTCCGTCATCTCGAGGGCCAATATTGTCAACTGGCCCTAACTGTGCATGGGTCACGTGTCGTAGAAATCATGTACGAGGCTGGCAATCCGGCACAGCGAGAAAACATTGTACGAGAGCTGGCTGAACAATGTGCCCAGCTGAACAACAAACCCTGGAGTGCGAAGGTCAACAAGCGTTTGCTAGTGGACACGTACAAGCGCGATCCAGCACGGTGGCGAATAGCGATCAAGAATGACGACAAGGTGGGGAAAATGTTCAGCAAATTGGTGGAGAAACGAAAGATTGAAAACTAGTTGCATGATGATAATTAAAAAACAAAATTTGGTAATAAAATGAAATATACTATACCATACCTTATCATTTACCTTCACATCAATGCTTACACATACTAAATATTCTTTGCGTATTTATCAACTCATCATTTTGTGAAAGAAAAGGGAGGTGGAATGTAGATATTTGGTTCTAGGTTTGATCAGCTGATGAAACTTGTGAGATATTCAAAATAGAACTGGCACAGTTCATTAAACTTTTTCTGGCAATAAAGGTCAAGGTTAGCGTGTCGTTGCTACTTTCTATGTTTACCATTTCCTTGCAAAATCCCCAAGGCAACCTAAGAAGCGTGTCTAGACGATGTGCACTGCATTGTAGCAATCCATGACAACGGCATAAGGAAAGAAATTCCGAGCGGTCGGAAGCATACCAGGATATCCGTTAGGTTGTTTAATTTTCGTCAACAACGCAACGTTTGTTGCTACTAGGCACACTGGTGCCGTACACCCATTTGGTTACCAGTTGATGTGAAGAAGTTAAGCCAGAAGGACGTATACTGTGAATCCGGTTCGAACTGAATGTGCAAATCGCTGGCAAATAAAGATGAGTAAACGGTTGGCTAAACTTCACAAACCTTGCGATAAGTTGGATAAGTATGATAATGAACCATACATGCAGAATCCCCTTCTGAAGCTGTTTCTTTCCGAGGTGAAAGAGCGGCGCCATTACAGCTTCATTCGTCGTAAAGCGGCCCAGGTAAGTAAATAAGTTCGTGTTTAAAATCGCCTTGGCAACTGACAAACACCACTTTGATGCATGGGTCTTGAAGGAAAAAATAAAGATCTGCCGAAGCACAACAGTGGACTTTGAGGACGTGATACCACGGCCCCAGTCCTACTATGAGGAGAAGCTACGTGAACATGCTCGCCGTGCGCCAGTCCCAAAAATGTTGTCCAGAACAGAGGAAAAAATTCTATCGTACGTTCCAAAGCGCTTGCGGGCTCAATATCCCACTGTACTGGCGGCGTACATGACTGACGTGCACTCGGAATTTGACAAGGTGATGAAGGCGTACAGTTGCCAGAAGGTACTCAAACCCGGACCCAATGACTACGTGCCGGAAAGGGAAAAGTTTGAATTTAAGCGCGTCGGTCGAACGGAAAACTTTCGCAACTATTTGCGCAGCAAGGCGTACATACAGAAGAACCTTCTGCTACCAAACCCTTTTGTACGGTGCATTGTTCACTACGCGTACACGGATTTGCCTGAGTATTTGAATGATTACGCACGTTATCGCACGGGCGAGGAAATCACACTGAATGAACTTCGTGATCTGATTAAGAAGGATCTGCAATCTGTTGGGAGTTTGATCGCTGACCACTGGTACCCGAAGATTGTTGCGATTTTGAAAAAGCATTACGAGCGTCGTTCGCTTCCAAAGTCCATGTGGCCGAAGGTACTAAATTGTGCCGGAGGACTGATCAATAGACAATTGAATGAAGCAAAGCTACGCACGATTCATCACCTACGGGCAACACTACTGAATGTACGGCAAATACCACAGATGAAGATTCTTGCGATTTGTGATGACGGAATCGACCTGTTTCCCAGTCTCAACGATATCTACAGTGTGTACCAGAATGCGATCGATGATGTGATGGCGGTTGCCAATCGGCTTGATTGCCTCGAAGTCCTTGTCGACCCGAACGGCTTTGAGCCTCGAAATCCACCCTATCTACGCGTGGGAATTGCTGAACGATGCATTCAGGAGGCACATGAAGAGATACGGGAAGCTTTGATGACGGCATTCCAACCGCTAGCAGAGTATCTCAGCAGATTTCAGGACGAATTCGCTGGCCTTCTGTGTCCATCCACCAGGGAACAGATGGATGAGTTTTTGTCCGAGCCGAGATCGTTCGATGAGTACATTGCCAAAATTGAAGTATTTCAGCAGTATAAGGAGAAGATCCGCGCCATGGTACAGAAGGAATACTTCCCGATGGCGATCGTAAATCAGTCGGACGCGATCGGTAGCTTGCGCAAAATTGTCGAACAGTATATCGATCGAATTGCAAACCACATTGCAATCGAGCATCGGCGCGAGATTCAACGAATTTGCAAGGAATTTGAGGAGATTAAGGAAAAGGCACTGGAGATTCCAACGTCTACGGAGCAACTGATGACGAATGGAGAGTACATGACGCGTGTTAAGACGGAAATAATCGACGAGCTACGAGATAAAATCCAGATTACAATGAGCGTAAGAAAAACTAAAATAGCGAGAGAAGAGACGTAAGTGTTTCACTGTTTTTATTATGTCCGCTTCCAGATCAATGCATATCTGGTGGAGTTGTTGGAACTTCCAGCAGATCAGATGGAGCTGCAGGTGGAGAGTGTCAACTGGTACTTTCGCATTCAATCTGTGTTCGAGATAAATTCAACCAACTTCGAACAGTATAAGTTTTCATTCGAAGAAAAGCTACAGGAGGTTACGAAGCAGCTGAACGAGAAGATGGAAGAAATGATACCGCATATCGCCATCATTAACGACATGACGGAGACGGAGAAGTTCCGGGATTATATTGTCGTGCTGCACGGTTACATTGATCAGATCTTTGTGTTCGAGGATTACGTCAAGTGGATCAACAAGGAGGAGGTGTTGTTCAAGTTCCCTAAGTCACAATATGCCGTACTGGAGGCGATTAAATCGTTTGTCGTTCCTTTTTACAAACTAATTCGGTACGTATACACCAATACGAGATAGGGAGCACCGTGATGTCTAAAACAGTTGCTTTTCTGCATCTTCCAGGCTTTGTATGCGATGGTTGCGATACTATAACGTATGGATGGATGGTCCATTTGAATATCTGGAACCACATTTTGTCGAATCGAAAACGGATGAGTTTTTGAAGGAGTTCCAAAAAACACAGAAGTATTATCGTAATCGTATCAAGGCGGACATGTTGGAGAACACGTTGTGCAAGTTTAAGGTACGTTTAGAAACATGGTGAACGTTTTGATGAGCGATTGAATAACTGGTACAACATTTCAGGGACAAACGGAAGATCCAGATCCGGAGAAACATCCTTGTCCGCTAAAACTGTGCGCCAGAATGACACAATCCATTAAAGATTTCCATCTCGGGGTGTATGTGGTAAAGATCATGTGCAATTCTGCGCTTAAAGATCGCCACTGGGACGAAATGTCCGAGATAGCTGGGTTCGACTTGACACCAGATGCGGGAACGACATTGCGCAAAATCATCGACTATAAGCTGGACAAAGATCTAGACAAGTTCGAGATTATCAGCATTGGAGCGAACAAGGAACTGGCATTGCAGCAAAGTTTGCAGGCAATGATTGCCGAATGGGAAGACATTATGTTCAAGTTGAATCCGTTTAAAGACACCGGCATTAACATCTTAACCGGGCTGGACGAGATTCAAGGTGTTCTGGATGATCACATCATGAAAACGCTTGCCATGCGAGGTTCTGCGTTCGTTAAGCCCTGTGAAAAAGAAGTCAAGGAATGGTACCAAACGCTCACCAGAGTTAATCGCACCATTGAGCAGTGGGGCAAGGTTCAGGGCAGCTGGTTGTATCTGTTGCCCATCTTTTCCTCGAAAGATATCGTGGCACAAATGCCGAACGAGGGTCGGATGTTTCAGCAGGTCGACAAAACGTACCGCATGTACATGAAGACTGTGGAATCTAACCGCTCCGTGATTGGAGTGGCCGCCGCCAAGGGTGTGCAGGAAGCGATGGAACAATCGAACGAGCTGCTGGAAGAGATCACAAATGGTGTGAACGAGTATCTGGAGAAGAAACGGTTATTCTTTCCGCGTTTCTTCTTTCTCTCCAATGACGAGATGCTGGAGATCCTTTCTGAAACGAAGGATCCGCTGCGAGTGCAGCCGCATCTGAGCAAGTGCTTCGAAGGTATCAATCGGCTGGAGTTTGACGATAGACTGGACATTCGGTCAATGTACAGCATCGAGAAGGAGCAGGTGCAGTTTGTCGAGCCAGTGTCGACGCTGGAGGCGAGGGGTAGCGTTGAGAAATGGCTATCGTGGGTTGAAGCTTCCATGTTGGAAGCGATTCGGTCCGAAATTAACGCGTCCTACCGGGCGTATCCGGAGAAAACACGCTGCAAGTGGGCTCTCGATTGGCCCGGAATGGTGGTACTGTGTGTGTCCCAGATCTACTGGGCTGCCAACATCCACCAGTGCTTTCGAAAGCGCAACAACACCCTCATACTGGACCTGTTCGATCGTCTGCAGGTGGAGCTGATGGACGTGGTGGCACTGATGCGCTCGAAAGATCTCTCCAATCTGGAGCGCATCACCGTCAAGGCACTGATCGTGATCGATGTGCACGCGAAGGATGTCGTGCAGGAGCTGATCAGAAATCGCGTCAGTTCGGAAAATGATTTTCAATGGTTGGCCCAGCTGCGCTACTACTGGGAGGGCGAGGAGGCGGGCGTGACGGTGAAAATCATCAACGCGGCGGTACAGTTCGCCTGCGAGTATCTGGGCAATTCTGACCGGCTTGTTATCACTCCGCTGACCGATCGCTGCTATCGCACGCTCATGGGCGCCTACCAGCTTCATCTAAACGGCGCACCCGAAGGTCCGGCCGGTACGGGTAAGACGGAAACAACGAAGGATTTAGCCAAAGCGCTTGCCGTGCAGTGCAAAGTGTTCAACTGTTCCGATGGGCTCGACTACAAGGCGATGGGTAAGTTTTTTAAGGGCCTTGCTTCATCCGGCGCCTGGGCCTGCTTTGATGAGTTTAACCGGATCGAGCTGGAGGTACTGTCCGTGGTGGCCCAACAGATCCTTTGCATCGTACAAGCGGTCCGAGGAGGAGTGCAGCGGTTCAACTTTGAGGGCACAGAGCTAACTCTCAATCCGGCGTGTTACGTGTGCATCACGATGAATCCAGGCTACGCCGGACGTTCCGAGTTGCCGGACAACTTGAAAGTACTGTTCCGTACCGTTGCCATGATGGTGCCGGATTATGCGATGATCGGTGAGATTTCGCTGTACTCATTTGGGTTCATTAATGCACGTACACTGGCTGTCAAAATCGTCACTACCTACCGACTGTGCTCGGAGCAGCTCTCTTCACAAAATCACTACGATTACGGTATGCGTGCGGTAAAGACCGTCTTGCAGGCGTGTGGCAATCTCAAGAAAGCATTTCCGGACGATGATGAAGAGATAATTTTGCTACGCTCTTTGCTGGACGTCAATTTGCCCAAATTCCTTGCCAAGGACATCCCGCTGTTTGAAGGCATCATTTCAGATCTGTTTCCCGGTGTCGAGCTGCCTCGTGCAGACTACGCTGCGCTCGAGCGAGCCTTCCTCGAGGTGTGCAGTGAGCTAAACCTCCAGCCGAAAGATACCTTCCTCACGAAAGTGATCCAAACCTACGAAATGATGATCGTTCGCCACGGCTTTATGATGGTCGGTAAACCATTTTCGGGCAAATCGATGACTCTGCGCGTTCTGGCCGCATGCCTCACTAAGCTCAAGTCTGCGCGTTCCGGCAATCCATACTTCCAGCGCGTCCAGCTGGAAGTAGTCAATCCAAAGGCGATCACCATGGGCCAACTGTACGGTGCATTTGACCCAATTTCGTACGAATGGACGGATGGTATTGCGTCGACGATATTCCGCGGTCACGCCATGGACACCAGCCCTGACCGCAAATGGCTTGTATTTGACGGACCGGTTGATGCTGTGTGGATCGAAAACATGAACACCGTGCTGGATGATAACAAAAAGCTGTGCCTAACGTCTGGAGAAGTAATTACAATGTCCAGCGATATGTCCATGATTTTCGAAGTGATGGATCTGGAACAGGCATCGCCGGCTACCGTTTCCCGGTGTGGTATGATTTTTATGGAACCATCCATAATTGGGTGGGAATCGTTTGTAGAGTCGTGGATCGAACGGTGCAACAATAGTTGGACCCACGACTGGCACGATTTGCTGATGGAACTATTTCGATGGCTGATTCCCGACTGTCTAGAGTTTATTCGCTGCCATGGCCACCAGTACTTGCATCCGGGCGATATCAATCTCCTGATGGCAACAATGCACATCTTCGAGATGATTATTGATGAGGCGTGCCACGAAAGTCCGGACGAGTACGGCAAGTACCTGTTCACGTGGTTCCAAGCTGCCATGATGTATGCCGTTGTATGGGGCTTAGGTGGAGTGTTGGATATGGAATCGAAAATCAAGTTTGATGAGTTCTATCGAGAGGTAGGCAGTTGCAGAAAGATTTGTAGGGATGAGTGTCAAATTTCCATACCTTCTTTGCAGATTTGGAAAGGCACTGACGAACAACATCCTGTTCCGGAGACAGTCGGAAAGATCGATGTTTCGATGCCGGGCGAGGGTATGATTATCGATTATGTGTACCATTTCAAGCAGAAGGGATCTTGGCGCTACTATCCCGATATGGTGCGGCAAATGAAGAACGAAGTTGGATTTACATTGCTCGTGCCGACACTCGATTCCGTTCGCTACATGCACATTTTAGATATACACGTGAAGGTACAGGATTGCATTTATGGTGTGTGTAATTTTTCTTTTTCAGACTAAACATCGAGTCCTTTTTTCAGAACAAGAAACCCTTGCTTTTGGTCGGCCCGACCGGAACGGGCAAAACGTATTACATACAAAATTATATGATGAGCAAAATGGATCAGGAAAAGTGCCTTCCCACGTTCATTACCTTCACGACGCAAATCACTGCAAACCAAACACAGGACTTGATCATTTCAAAGTTGATCAAGAAAAAGCGCGGCATCTATGGGCCCCCGAATGGTAAGACTTGCGTCCTGTTTATCGATGATATGAACATGCCGATAAAGGAAGTGTACGGAGCACAGCCACCGATCGAACTGATGAGACAGTATTTCGACCAAGCCCATTGGTACGATCTGAAGGATACGTCGAAGGTGTACTTAAAGAACATCCTGGTAATGGCCGCTTGTGGTTTGGTTGGTGGAAGCCGGCAGGATGTGTACGAGCGGTTCCTTTGCCACTTCAACATCTTTGCGATCAGTAACTTTAACGATGAAACGATGTTTAAGATTTTTTCCGCTATTCTGTTGGACATTTACAAGAGGGGAAGCCACACAGCGGATGTAATCAACATGGTGAACATGATCGTCAATGCAACGCTCGATACGTATCAGTTCGCTTGTGCCAAACTGTTACCCACACCGGCTAAATCACACTACATCTTCAACCTGCGAGATGTCCTGCGTGTTATCAGCGGTTGTGCAATGCTGAAGCGTGAATCCGTGGAGAGCAAAAAGATATTCCCCAAGCTGTGGCTGCATGAGTCTATGCGCATATTCTACGACCGACTCGTGAACGATGCCGATCGGATGTTTGTATTCGATAAGCTGCTGCAGAACATGAAGACATTCTTTAAGGAGAAACCGGAAGCATTGCTGCCGGAACTGTTCGATGAGCACACCGGGCAGGTGCAATTGAGCAGCCTAAACAATCTCATGTTTGGTAGCTACTTTGATGCCGATGCGGAAATGGAAGATCGCAAATATGAAGAAACGCAACACGTCGAACAGTTCCGCGATCTAGCCGGGAAAGCATTGATCGAGTATAACAGCTCGCAAAAATCAAAGATGGATATAGTTCTGTTCCAGTACGCTCTGCAGCATTTGAACAAGGTGTGCCGGGTGATCTCAATGCCCGGTGGAAGTTCTCTGCTGATCGGTATGGGCGGATCAGGTCGTCAATCGTTAACCAAACTGGCTGCACAGATATGCGGCCAATCGCTTTTCCAACCAGAGATTACAAAGTTTTACGGCATTAACGAGTGGCGTGAGGATTTGAAGAAGGTGCTTAAAGAAGCGGGAGGACTAGGACATGATACAGTGTTTCTGCTTACAGAGGCACAGCTGCAGGAAGAAGCGTTCCTGCAGGATATTGACTGTCTGCTGAATCTGGGCGAGGTTCCAAACATATTCGCCATCGACGAAAAGCAGGAAATCCTGGAAATGGTGCGTTTGGCGGCACAGGGCGGTAATCGTAATCTCGATATTTCTCCACTGGAGGTGTTCCAATTCTTCGTCAATCGCTGTAAGCAAAAGTTGCACATAGTTATCTGCTTCAGTCCCATCGGAGGAGCACTACGGACGCGTATTCGTATGTACCCTTCACTAGTGAACTGTTGTACGATCGATTGGTTTGATGCGTGGCCGGAAGATGCGTTAGAGAAGGTGGCCGATAAGTACATGAAGGAACTGAACGTATCGGCAGAGGTGAAAAAGTCGATCGTTGTGCTGTGTAAACATTTCCACGTCATCGCACGAGACGTGTCGGCACAATTCACCGCGGAGACGGGACGAATTACGTACATTACTTCCGCCTCATACCTGGAGCTGATCAAATCGTTCCGCAATCTCACACAAAAGCATCAGACGGACATTATGAACAACAAGCTACGTTATCTCGGTGGTTTGGATCGACTTAGTGCTGCTGCCGATGCCGTTTCGAAGATGCAAATTGAATTGAACGCACTTCAACCGACACTGATCGTGATGGCGGAAAATTCGCGCAAGATGACGGAAGAAATCGAAAAGGAATCGCTCGAAGCAACGGCCGCCACGGAGCAGGTTAAGAAGGATGAGGTTGTAGCGAATGTGCAGGCAGCTGAAGCACAGGTGCTTAAGGCGGACTGTGAGAAAGATCTTGCCGGTGCAATACCAATCCTGGAGGAAGCGATACAGGCACTAAACACACTGAAACCGACCGATATTACGTTGGTGAAATCGATGAAAAATCCACCGGAGGTGGTAAAGCTCGTAATGGCGGCGGTATGCGTGATGAAAGGCATTGCGCCGGATAAGGTGGCCGATCCGGCGACGGGCAAAAAGATGCTCGATTACTGGGGACCGAGCAAGCGGCTGCTTGGGGATCTAGCATTCCTACAAACGCTTAAGGACTTCGACAAGGACAACATCAATCCGGACACTATGCGCAAAATTCGCAAGGATTTTATTCCACACAAAGACTTCCAGCCGCACATTGTCGCTAAAGCTTCCAGTGCTGCCGAAGGTTTGTGCAAGTGGATCATTGCAATGGATCTGTACGATGCGGTCGCCAAGATTGTCGCACCAAAGAAGGAAAAGCTGAAGCAAGCCGAAAAAGAGTATGCGGAAACAATGGCAATCCTGAACGAAAAACGTTTACTTGCGGCAAATCTAGAGCGGCGAGTGGCCGAATTGAACGATAATCTGGAGATCGCGAACCGGAAGAAACAAGAGGTGGAAGACGAGGTGCAGCTGTGCAAGGATAAGCTCCAGCGGGCGGAAACCTTGATCGGTGGCCTAGGTGGCGAAAAGACACGCTGGATTGCGTCAGCTGAGAATCTGCAACGGTTGTACGACAGTCTAGCGGGTGACATACTGGTCTCAAGTGGAGTCATCGCATATTTGGCTCCCTTGACGGCGTCGTACAGAAATCAGTGCATCGTCGAATGGCACGATCTGTGCGTCGCCAACAGCATTCCCTGCTCGCCTGAATACAGTCTGATGGAAATTCTCGGCTCGAAGATCAAGATACAAAACTGGAACATTTCCGGTCTGCCGACGGATGCATTCTCCACGGAGAATGCCATCATCATGGATTGCTCCTCACGCTACAGTTTGTTCATTGACCCACAGCTACAGGCGAACAAGTGGATCCGCAACATGGAGCGTAACAATCACCTGGTGGTGGTTAAGTTTTCCCAGTCGGATTACATGAAAAAAATTGAAGGTTGCATCGAACAGGGCTACCCGGTGCTGGTGGAGAACGTGTTCGAAGATCTGGAGGCACCACTGGACCCACTGCTCAATAAGAATACTTTTGTGCAGGGAGGCGTAGAGTACATAACGCTTGGCGAGAATGTAATTGCCTTGTCACCGAAGTTTCGACTGTACCTCACGTCAAGTCTGCGTAATCCTCACTATCTACCGGAAGTTTACAACAAGGTTACGGTGATAAACTTTGCGCTCACGATTCAAGGTCTCGAGGATCAGCTGCTAGGTATTGTAGTGGCGAAAGAGCGTCCGGATTTACAAGAGCTGCGTCAAAGCTTGATTCTACAGGGAGCCAAGAATGTGGCCATGCTGAAGGATGTGGAGGATAAGATCCTGAAGACACTGTCGGAGTGCAAAGGTGACATACTGGAGGACGAAAGTGCTATCAAGATTTTGGACGATTCGAAACGCATTTCGAGTGACATCGTCAAGAAGCAGGAGGATTCACGTGAGATCGAGCAGAAGATTGAAGCCTTTCGACAGAGTTATCGCCCAGTAGCAGTACATTCGTCTACGCTGTACTACTGCATCACAGAGCTTCCGAATGTGGATCCAATGTATCAGTTCTCGCTGGCATGGTTCGTCAATTTATATATCTATTCTATAGAAAATGCGAATCGCACGAAGGAACTTTACCGACGATTGAAGTACCTGATGGATGCAGTTACGCTGAACCTGTACAATAACGTGTGCAGATCACTGTTCGAGAAAGATAAACTATTGTTTTCCTTCATACTTACGACGAAGATCATGATCTCGTGCAACCAGATCGATCAACTGGAGTTTAAATATCTGCTCAGTGGAGGTGAGAAAGCTGACATTAAGCTACCAAATCCGGACGAAAGTTGGATCACTGGCAAGCTTTGGGAAGAAGTGTGCCGTCTTGAGCAACTACCCGATTTTGCTGGATTCGTGCAGAGTTTTGCAGCCAACCAAACCCAGTGGCGAGCGTACTATGATGCCGAGGAGCCCCAGTTAATCAAACTACCTGCACCGTGGGACGAAAAGACGAATCGTTTTGAGAAGTTGATCGTGTTGAAAACGGTACGGCCAGATAAATTTGTTCTGGCTATAAGTGAGTTTGTTGCATCGGAAATGGGGCCACCGTATGTCGCACCGCCACCGTTTGACATTTCCCGATCGTTTGAAGACTCCAACTGCCTAACGCCACTGATTTTCATTCTCTCCCCTGGAGCAGATCCCATGAATGCGCTATTATTGTATGCGGAGAAAATGGGTTTCGATGAAACATTCCAGTCGATTTCGCTTGGTCAAGGACAAGGCCCGATAGCACAACGCATTATCGAACGTGCACAAGACGAAGGTAGCTGGGTTTGTTTGCAGAACTGCCATTTGGCTGCTTCTTGGATGCCCACCTTGGAGTACCTGTGGGAGAACATGGATCACTACAACACAACGACGTCGTTCCGGCTGTGGCTCACGAGCTATCCTTCCGAGCAGTTTCCCGCAAGCATCCTACAGAATGGCATCAAGATGACGAACGAACCACCAACAGGGTTACAGCAAAATCTACTTCGTTCCTATCATTCTGAGCCGATGAATGACGATACATTCTATACCGGCTGTCCGGGGAAGGATCGTGCCTTTTCGAAGCTACTGTTTGGCGTGTGTTTCTTCCACGCGGTGGTACAAGAACGGCGCAAGTTTGGTCCATTAGGATGGAACATAGCCTACGGGTTCAACGAGTCCGATTTTCAAATTTCCGTTTTGCAACTGCAACTGTTTATCAACCAATACGAAGACATCCCGTACGAAGCGATTACATACCTGACCGGAGAGTGCAATTATGGAGGACGCGTAACGGATGCATGGGATCGTCGTGCTATCGTAACCATACTGGAGGACTACGTCAACGATAAGGTTGTGAGCGATCCCAACTATCGTCTCTCAGCTGTGGCTGAATGCTATGGAATTCCTTTGCGAAATGAGCATCGCGAATATTTGTCACATATCGCCAATAACATTCCAAACTTTCCCAGCCCGCTCGTGTACGGATTGCATCCGAACGCGGGCATTACGAGGGATCTGACTGCGTCTCGAATTTTGATCGATTCTATGATCCTCACGCAAGGTGGTACATCTGGTGGGAGTGATGCCGAGGTGGAAAAACAAGTTCTGGCCACGGTTGACGAAATCTATAACCTACTGCCGGATGACTTCAATATCGAAGCGGTTAAACGGCGCTACCCCGTGGACTACAATGAGTCTATGAACACTGTACTAGTGCAGGAGATGGAGCGTTTCAACGCGTTACTGCGCGAAATCCGATCAAGCTGCATCAACCTGAAGAAAGGTATTGCAGGTTTGATAGCACTAACGCCACAGCTTGAGGCTGTATTTGCAGCTGTACAACATCGACGCATACCAGCATCCTGGATGAAGAAGTCTTACCCCAGCCTGAAGCCGATCGGCGCGTATGTAGTGGATTTCCGCGAGCGACTCAATTTCTTGCACCGATGGGACAACCAAGGCAAGCCCAACGTGTTTTGGTTGTCCGGGTTTTATTTTACACAGGCATTCTTAACCGCGGCCATGCAAAATTACGCACGCCAGCATCGTATTCCGATCGATATGTTAACGTACGATTTCAACGTGCTGAAAGAACCTACTGTTGCTGCGGCTCCCAGCGACGGAGTGTACGTAAATGGGTTGTTCCTGGAAGGTGCACGTTGGGACATTGCCAAGAGTTGTCTGGAGGAACAGTTGCCCAAGATGCTCGTCGATACGATGCCCATCATTCATCTGTTTGTACGTATTTGAGACCAAATCCTACTATCCCAGAGCCATTAGCTAATCGTTGCATAATTTTACAGCCTACGAAAATAGTCGAGTTGCAGGAAGGTTCTCGTTACAAATGTCCCGTGTACAAGACGGCCGAACGCAAGGGTACACTCTCGACAACGGGACACTCGACCAACTACGTACTGCCAGTGCTGCTGGGTACGGCACTTCCCGCTAATCACTGGGTTAAACGTAGCGTGGCATTGCTCTGCCAAACGTCTGATTAGTCACCTACAACTATTACCAGTTTGATAAAAATTCTTGAAGTGTTTAAATACTTTCTCTAGACTTTCAATAGTAGAGCAGTTTGATCACACTGTTTGCGGCTTACTTTATCAATTAGCGAAAGCGTTTGTGAAAGTGCAAGTACTAACATATGTATCATTTTTATGCAAAACTTGACCCACTCCGGAATATTGCTCTTGCTCTTGCATCGTGCTCTTGCTCTACGATCGGTGGCGGTGACGGTCATGCGTTTAATTTTATTACCAGCAGCTTCATTCAAACGAAATTACCCATCGGGACCGATAAGCTTTTGTGTTCCTCTCCATCTGAAATTAACCGGTGAGCTACTGTTAAAGCTGCCACCATGTATACGAGGTACTCAACATATTGCATATGCGTAGTGTCACTGATAAACTCCACAATATGAAATACTTATGGCAACAACCAACAACAAAAAAAAGGGGGACAATCGTCCATCTAGACTACGGCAGCTGAAAGGCTGTTCATTTCAGCAGTCCATCATCAGTGGTAGATCGCGATATCGATGCGCTAAGCTGTGGGTACTTCGGAACTGATACGGAGATCCATTCGGTGAGCGATCCGCCTGCAATCGACTGTATAAAAGTGCCATCCGCGTAGGTTCGTACCTGTTAGTTTCCTGCTGGCAGGTTGCCGTAGCGGGAGTTTAGTGCCTTCTTCTGGATCTACATATACTCACTGCGTGTACGAAATGAAGCTTTCAATCGTGTTGACGTTGGCATTAGCCATGGTGGGAGCAGGTGAGTCAATGGGACCGGCTAGTTAGTTTGGGTAATTATCGTCGCGATGGCTCGCGTTCGATTGCAGAAGAAATTAAATGTGCTAACAGATGATTCGTCTGTCGTCGAAACGAGAGAAGTAATACAATGGATGACGATGAGTGAAAGTGTGCTAGAAGAAGGAGTGTTGTAACGAAGTGAAAAGAATTTTGTTCAAATGAAGTGTCATGTGAGATTTCAGCTAACCAGCGAACGTGGCTTTCGTAGAGTCACGTGGATACTTTTACTATCGTTAAAATGCGGAAAGAATGTGAGGAATTAATGCACTCCATCGTTCAACAACGTGTGTGTTTATGTTTAACAACTCAAGTGCAGAGAAGGTGTAAAACCAGATAGACCAGATAGATGTGTGGCGTGTGGTCACGGTCGTAAATGCATGTAATCGACTACTGGGACAAGTGATAACGTAGCAATAATAACAATCGTCAAGGTATAGAACATTAAAGAGGATCGTATCAGATAAGGATTAGGTGTTTGGAATCAGTCGACAGTTCAATGGCGTTGATTGGACTATTACAGCTATCGCGTCTTATCATTCATTAGCATTTAAAAATAACAAAGTCACACCCAAACAATGGAACCACCAACCGAAATATTGATATGCTTACATTGCACAATGCCTATTATTGCATAATTAATTTACGTGCCGTTTGTCCTTTAAAGTGCATCAAAAGATCAAAAGGACACCCAAATAAATGAGATGAACACGTTCTAATTCACTTGTATTTATCTTCAGTTCCTCGGGAAGGATTTGGCCCAGGTATGCAGGACTGGGGTTTTGCTGAAGTTCGACCTGGCGCTCATATGTTCTGGTGGTTGTACTACACGACCGCTGACGTACCCAGCCATGCCGATCGACCGCTTGTAATCTGGCTTCAGGGTGGGCCTGGTGCATCCTCCATGTATGGTAACTTTGAAGAGCTTGGCCCCCTAACACTCGAACTGGACGAAAGGAACCACACGTGGGTGCGGGATTATAACGTTCTGTTCATCGACAATCCTGTCGGTACAGGCTTCAGCTATGTGGAGGACTTAGCTCTGCTCACCAAAACGAATGGAGAGATTGCGGACGACTTGGTAGAGCTGATGAAACAATTCTACAACCTGCAGCCGGAGTTCCGTGACACACCACTGCACATTTATGCCGAGAGCTACGGAGGAAAAATGGCGCCCGAGTTTGCCTATGTGCTAGATAAAGCGATCAAGAATGGAGAGATTGAGTGCAATCTGCAGTCGGTCGGCATTGTGGCACCGTGGGTTTCGCCCATCGATTCGGTACTGTCGTGGGCCGAGTTCCTACTCAACATGGGCTTCGTTGACACGAAAGGCTACAACGCAATCCAGGCTTCGGCCATCGAAACGGAACACGTACTCAACCAGGGTCAATGGGAACAGGCAACCAATTTGTGGGGTAGAACAGAAAACGTAATACTGCGCGAAACACACGGCATTGATTTCTACAACGTCCTGTTCAAGCAAGATTTTGCTGAGACTAGATCGCAGCTGGAACAGTTTTCTCGTGACATGAGAAGTGAGTATTTAGCTAACGTTTTATCTGCTATAGTAAGCCATCTGACCACATCTCTTCTCAACAGGTGCAATTGCATCACGTGCCACCCGATTGGCAACGGAGAATCGTGATCAGATGCTGGAAGATCTGATGCGCTTCGAAGTAGCACCCGCACTAAGCCTCCCGGCGGAATCAGTCTATGGTGAGCAAAGCGGTTCGGTGTTTAGCACACTTGCCGGTGACTTCATGAAGCCTGCCATCGATGTGGTAGAACTACTGCTCAACAACACCAGCCTCGATGTGGTGATCATCACCGGACAGCTTGATCTGATCGTAGCCACCCCGGGTAATGTGAAATGGATCGAAAAGATCCAGTGGAGTGGGCGTAACGATTACCTGCAATCTCCACGAAATGCCGTCGGTCAGCATGGTGTGTTGGAAGGCTACGAGAAGACTTTCGGCAAGTTGGCCGTGTACTGGGCATTGAGAGCTGGCCATATGGTTCCCGCCGATAATCCCATCCTGATGGATTACATTCTACAGAAGCATGCACCGGTGTAAATTCTAAAAACCAGCCAAACACCGCCACCAACCAAACACCAAAACAACGCTGACGAAACAATAAAGTTTTCAATATTTGTACCACAAATCATTGGCAATGGAATCACGTTATAAACCGGTAACGGTGCACATTCGATAACCTTTCCGTCGGAAGTGTAGTGTAATTAATTGATTTAAAGCACATGGTGATGAAGGCACTGGCGCTTAAAGATCATCTGTTTTTTCTTGATTGACATCATCTGTATGTGTGTCGTACCATACCGATCAGCTGGGATGCTGAAATGCACGTGTCGACCGGTGTTATAAAAATACGCGCCCAACAGGCAGATCGGTTCAGTGTGTCTAGCGTTCTTGGGTTCACTTTCTCAAACGAATTCCGTTCATTAACGTTAAGCGACATGAGTAGATGCGTTTGGATAGTAGTGATCTCAGCATACTGTTCAACTGTTGTTGGTTCGTAAGCTTAAGAAAATGTCCATATTCCAAAGTGGGTGGTAAGGCTTGGTTTTATGTTTCAGACGCTAGTAATGGATTTGGTCCTGGTAAACAAATCTGGGGCTACAGTGAGGTTCGTCCGAAGGCTTTCATTTTCTGGTGGCTTTATCGAGCACATACACAGTCGGATGTTTCAGATTACTACGCCGAAAAGCCACTTATCATCTGGCTCCAGGGAGGTCCCGGTGCTTCGTCTAGTGGTTATGGTAACTTTGAAGAAATTGGACCTCTCGATAGAATGCTTAAGCCACGGGAACATTCATGGGTAAAAGAGTGTGTGTTTTTTCGATTCCAATCCACCAACGTAACCGGTTTGTTTGTCTCTTAGGTGAAAGACTACAATGTGCTGTTCGTCGACAGCCCTGTCGGCAGTGGGTTTAGTTACGCCGAGGATCACTCTCTGCTGGCTCGCAACAGTACAATGGTAGTGTATGATTTAATCGAATTCCTAAAACAATTCTACCACACGATCAGCGAAACAACGACGCACGATTGGCAGAGGAACGTTCCACTGTACATCGCGTCGGAAAGCTACGGAGGCCGGATTGCGGTTGAATTTGCGTACGCGCTATCAAAAGAGATTCAAGCCAATGTGATGCATTGTAAGCTTGGGGGTCTTTTTCTGGGGAGCGCGTGGCTATCACCTCTGGATAGTATAGCGGCTTGGCCAAACTATTTGTCCGGTTTAGGATATCTAGATGAAAGCGGACGCGAACGCATCGAACGCAGGGTGGCTGCTGTGAGGGAACGAATGGCACAACGACGCCCAGGTATGGCCCTGGATGGATGGCATGGATTGCAGCAAGCTATCGTACAGGAAACGGGTGGAATTAATTGTTACAATGTGCTGAAGCCTACCGTCAAGGACATTCCTCCAATAGAAGTCGAAAGCGATGAAGGTTGGTAAAGCAAATCGCTATGCTTAAATATCGTTATGCATATATTTAAAACATTTTACATGATTTTGTAGTTATCACAGTTAAGAACTGAGTTTGCTTCAGTACCATTTATCACGCAATTCCACCCTCAGTGATTCCCAACTATGATTTAAATTATGCTTGATTAATTCAACGCCAGAAGGTGTTTAACCCAATTTCATCCTCATTTCCACCCCGAAAGGTAATTCATTAGCGCCTCGAAATTCCCTCATCGCCCATGTACATACCTGATGCAACATTAAATATTCTTGCTTCGATTTTCCCGTCCTTTTCGTCGTATCTCGTCCTCCCTCAGTGCTGGAATATGGTGAAACGCTTTGGTGGTACAGTGACACCGGTCCACCGCAAGTTGGAGCACTGCACAGCTCCCTGGAGCGGCTGATGCGTGGACCCGTCTCGCATATGCTTGGTATCGCAAACAAACCACCCTGGGGCAGCCAACGGACAGCCGTATTCGATGCTCTCAGTGACGATTTTCTCCAGCCCAGCACCAAAACGGTAGAAGCTTTGCTTAACGAAACCGCCATCGAGCTTGTGTTGGTCAGTGGCCAGCTTGATCTCATCACCTGCTTACCGGGGACATTCGCATGGATGAATCGATTGTTTCAAAATCGAACCGATGGAAATCTTCGTCCGCGGGAGCCATTAACGGTCGATGGAATGGATGATACGATTGAAGGTTACCGTACTGCGTATACGGAACGGTTTACGCATTACACAATTCTACGCGCCGGTCACATGGTACCGGCAGATAATCCTTCCGCAATGGCACACATTTTGCGAGAGCACATCGGACGATTCTAGTGGCGGATTGTACTTCGGATGTAAAATATGCTACGAGCAAATAGACCGATTTACCTAAATCTTATATCCAAAGTGGCGCCAAGCGAGAACGTATACGTATTTATATTTAAGAAACTCCTAAGAACGAAAACGTAAGCCAACGGGCATAATGCCTCCTTTCTACTTCAACACAATCTTCCGCAGTTGGGCTCCAATTTGATCCAGCGTTGTTTTATCGATCTGCCGCAGCCCTAGGGTTATAACTATCTCGTCACTCTGCTGCATGAAGTTCATCAGGTAACGGATGGCCGCCTCCGCCTCATCCGAACTGGCACCGAACGTGTGCTTGATGGTGTAGATTCGATTCGACCCGTCCATCGGTGCACCGGAAGTGGTACCGTCATCCCCGCTCAGGTCGTTGTGCGCGTGGCTTCGCACCGTGTACACGTTGGCCACCTTCTGGTGTTGGGTGATGATGAGGAACAGTTTGTTCGCAAATCGATGGTACACAATATCGGTCGGTTGGCCCTCAATAACAATCGTTTCAATGTGATCGAATGCTGCCGGTTCGTTCGTGCTGGTGGCGGTCATGTTGTAGCAGATAAATGGCCCGGATGTGTAGGCACTGCGTCGTTCTTGTTCGTATCCTTACCCGGTGGAAGATGCTTAATGCACACCGTGTGTCCTTCTCTAACCGTGTGGGGGGGTGATGGCTAATGATGTTTGCTAGAAACAAAAACCAACACAAACCGGTACCGATCGATTGCTTTACAGCACACACCTGAATGTGTCCGGGACTGTTCTATCAGGTTGATTTCTAGGAAATATGAAACCTCGTTATGCTTGTGTTTGCCTATCCACCGTGTGCGGGGTGTTATCGCCGCATTAGTAAACACTTCATTCCGTCGTCCCGGGATACCGGATAGAAGGGCAAAAGGTGAAACGTCCCAATTTGTCTGCTGATGGCCTCACACGTCGTGTACAGTTGCTGGGTAATTGTTGTACGTAGAATATACAAATAATCCCTTCTCGTTGGTTTCCCGTTCACTACCGCCACTGGCCATCAACCGGCGTGATTTGACCGTTTTCCTTCCGTCACGATTCTTCTGCAAGCTAACCCGTTGGAACACAACAACTTTCGCATTAAAGTTAGGACACTACACCCGACCGTTGTTTCGCACTTACCGGTATTTGGTTTGATGAACTTATTTCGTAAAATAGCAATAAAGCGAACGTTTTACCTTTACCGATTCAAGCAAAACAATCGCTCCGTTCCAAACATCGTACAGTCTACGCAAGGTTAGATCATGCACTATCACAGCCGTTTTTTTTGTTTTGAACTTTGACGGACGATTTGTTTGTCACAACGCTAAAGCAATAGAACCGATTGTTTTCACGTATCTGGTTCACATTCTCGATATTCGGGAATAGGTTAACCCATTTCAACGCAATTGAAACAGGAATTTGTTGTAAATTTGCAAAAAGTGCCCTATTCACAGCTGTTTTCATAAATCCCACCCCGCTTTTCTAGATCTTGGGCGAAAATGGCATTTGTTCGTGCTTGTCATGTTCGTCGTGACAAACAAAATTTCGACTCATTCCGTGATTGCTGTTTTCAATCATTCGGTGCGTTGTTTTTGGGCAATTGCTTGCTTCTTCCTTATTTCTAACGTGTAGTTCTAATAAATTGCCGCATTCTTCCCGTTTAGCTAGAAACGTAGAAAAATGTATCCCACTGGAGGTAACACCATGGCCGGTCCGTTCTGGAGCAATGGTCCTGCTCCGGGTGCATTCTACAACTTCCCGGGTAGCTCGATGAATGGACACGCAATGCAGGCTCCACGTTCGGACACTCCCGGTGAATTTGGCACTCAGCGCTCGTAGTAAGTATCGGTCGAAGACCAGTCACCGTGGTGTTTGCATTTCAGCACATAGTAATAACCTCAAACACGCGTTTCTAGCTTCCCAGTAACCACCGGCACATCTGTGGTCGGTTTAATGTTCAAAGATGGTGTTATTATTGCGGCTGATAAGCTGATTTCGTACGGATCGCTTGCCCGTTTCCACGATGTGGACCGCGTGTATCGCATAAACGACAAGACTGTACTCGGAGTCGGTGGAGACTTTGCTGATTTCCAGTACATCAAGCGCCACATTGACCAGAAGGTGTAAGTTGTAGTATGCGTGCGGAATGATGTAAACTACCGACTAACCTTTCTCGTGTGGTTCTCCTCCACAGTATCGACGACCAGTGTCTGGATGATAAGAATGAAATGAAGCCACGCTCGTTCTACAATTGGCTCACTCGGGTGATGTATAACCGACGGTCCGATTTCCAGCCGCTCTACCTCGATCTCGTTATTGGCGGTATGCAGGATGATGAACCATTCCTGGGACACGTAAACCTGCGTGGTCGTTCGTACACCAGCAATGTGGTATCAACGGGCTACGGTACGCATTTGGCACTGCCACTGCTGCGCGAGTACTCGGAAAATCCAGAAGCCTACCAACAACTAGGCCAACCCCAGGCGAAAGACTTGATGAAGCGCGTCATGGAGGTGTTATGGTATCGTGATTGCCGCAGCGATCCAAAGTACTCGCAAGCCATCTGTACTGCAAGCGGAGTGCAAGTGGATGCCGATTGTTTCGTAGCACAGAACTGGGATTTGGCCCACACGATCAAGGGCTACTGAGGTGCATGGTTTGGGTTTGGGTTTCTTGAGCATGAAATAATTTACAAGCAAATCTTCTAATAAACACACGCGGTGAAGCTCTGATTGGTATTAAACCAAAGCGTCATGTTGATATGTGGCACATTCCGAAAGCTAGCTAGTGTAGTCAGTTAAGCAATCAATTTTATTGACCTTACAAATTGTAAAGAATGCCTCTTTAATCTATGTTCAAATAGTACCCTGTTTAGTAATATATACCCCTTTAACTGTTGTATAACGTTTTAGTAGTTTTCAGTTCAGTTCAATTCACCACTGGTATCCTTTAGTAACGTGTTTTAATAACACGAAAGAACGATTTCAAAAGTCCAATTCCTGAGATTCGTGATTATGCCTATTTGAGCTAAGGACATAGTCATTACATACTACAAAATAGCGACGTTTCATTCCTCATTTTTGGCACTACATTCATAACGATTAAAGCGATCACTTGGCAAGATATCTGATAGACTTCCCAGCTGAATCCTGATTTAAACGCCCAACAACATTCATTTGAAACCTTATGCTTACAAATCTAGCCCCACAGCAGCTGGTCCACAGTCTCTCACTCCAGGCGGTTATTCTAGTTTGCGATTATCATTGGCCACATTAATTGTTCCATTTACCAGTATCGGTTTGTCGTTCGTTCCGGAAATTAAGCTTAAATAATCCCCATAGATGAATACCGTCCACACCATGACACACAACGATAGCAGAAGAATCATTCCCGGTGGCATAAATGCTCTGGTTTTGTAGAACCGTATCATCATTACGATGATCAGCAACGAGAGAACGACCAGCTGTACATATGGAATTGGTTCCTGTAGCGAATTACACCAAGCGCCGGCTCCAATGGCTAGACCGAAAATCACTCCGGCGTACAGCGACACAACAGAGCCTAAACGGAAAAGAACCAATCCATTAAAGACCGTTTGCTGAAAGCCTTGGTTCTTGCCTTCATTCTCACCTGCTCGCATGTAACCGATGACGCCCCCTACGATGATTAAAATCGCAAAAACAATCCCCACGAAGTCGATCATCTTGAAACTAGATTTATCGCTGTTGATGTGATGCTTTCGAGTGGAGTTTAATTTCTTTTTTCGAAGCCTCTATGACAGGACCAAATGGAAAACAAATTTGACAGATCTGCGGCTAATGAGAGCAGTGCTGCCAGTTTGAATTGAGCAATTTTGAAATTTACAACCCATCCACGTGTTTCTTTCTTTCATCACTCCATGCCCTTTTACCTCAAATAAAAATCAACTCCAGAAAGAGAACTTGTTTTAAGATGTTTATTCAGTTTCTTTTGCAGTGTGTCGTTTTTAACGTATTTCACCTAACATCTTGATTTTACATTTCGGTGTATCGAGTTTGGTTCACTTTGACCGAAACATTTGCTTATCAAGACGGCATTTTACAACTTCACTCTTCTCACTTCAAACGATTCAACACTTGCTTACACTGGAGTTGCAGATGAACAATCTCCTAGCAGCCGACGAAAGTAGTAACGGGACGCAATAAAGGTAAACACTCACCTTAAATTACAGCTCGCCCGTGGCAGGATATTATAACACAACTGGCACTTGCTTACAACCGCCGTTTACTTTCATGTGATGTGTATAGAGCAGCTGTATTCTAGAAGAACCTTTTCGAACAAATTAAACTCGGGGTTTATGTACGAAATCAACAAAATCATCGCAATACATACATTGGAATAGTATAGAAAATAGCACACAAATATAACTAACCCAAATTAAATAGACCCAGATGCCAAGAAACAAGATTAATGTTAAACCAATTATTCATTTAGCAAGTGATGAGCATGAGTTGAAATAATGAATAATAATAAAAGAGAAGATTGTCCTTTCCATCCACACAATCCGAAATGTAACTATCATTACTTAAATACTAAAATAAGTCATCCGCTTCCAGTATGAGAACACATTTCAAACAATTGAAGTGAGACGGATAAAATAATACTTTATACATGAAATAATTAGGGAGAAAACGACTTGCATGAATGTTCATTTCATTAAACGTTTGTGGTTGATCATTTCTCTGAAGCACAATATGCAAGTGTTTTGCAGGATGTTTAGTATTGATGATTACCCCCAACTGTATAAACAAATTGTTTGTGATTTCTCTCAGATGATTACCTTTGCTGCACGTAACTTTGCCGTCGATTCCGTTTTTCCAGCTAGCACAACCATAGACAAACGGCAATCACACTGCGCTAATGGGGGGAGGAGAAAGTCCAGTTCCGCTCTAGGGGAGCTGCTGTGCATATCCTGGAAACATGTCTCTCTGTGGACCATTCTCAGCACATCACACAGTTGATAAATGGAATTCGAGGGGATATTAATTAAAGAAACCACCTAATCGCCATGGTGAGGAGTCTGGGACATTCGGCCACACGGATATGAAGCTCGTACGTGCTTATCCCGTCGCATATTCACTGAAACTGATCGGACGCTGTCCTGTTTTTGGAAGAATGATTCTATCTATGCGATAGAAGTAATATATTTCGAACTGTTTTCGACACACGACGCGCTAGCTATAATTAAATAGTTCTTTACACGTGATTGAGGAAAAATGCTACGAAATAACTGCACACAGATATTGGCGGTAAGCGAAAACTGTACACCGGAAGTACTTTCCACAGAACCGGGGGGAACCGTTGTTGACGATTTGTAGCAGTGGGCGAGACCCCAACAACTCAGCTGAGTTTCTCTCGGTTGGCTGTGCTGTTCTGAGGCCCGCGGTTCCGAGCCACGATTATTTCGCTTTTGTGTAATTTGAATAAGTGCTATTTCCTTTTCTTTGCAAGCCTCTCGCTATCCGTTAATCGGTGCATATAATATTGCTACTAATGCTACTAGAAACGTTACCATTTCATAGGTATTCCCTAAAAACTAGTTTTATTTAGATTGGATTGTGGATTAATCATAATTACTTCGAACTTCGAATTTCTTTCACTTGCTGCTATGCTGGATTATATATTTGTTGTTTGTCGGGGCCTTTCCCATTCACCTCGCACTGTTGTATGCAGAGTAGTGGTTGCAGTATTGGTAGAGAAGTAGTATTAGGTTATAAGAGCTGCAATAAATATGTCGAAAAGAGAGAAAGAAAAAAATGGAAACATTCATATAACGGTGGGTAATTATTATCATAATGAAGATGTATGTGGCGAAAGGACATATGCAGACAGGGGAGAGAGAAAAAGAGAAAGAGACTGGGGCCCCGGCCAGTGGGCGCGTAATTCAACAATAATCACTATCATAAATGGCGAGATTTTTGTTTGCATCACTCCTCGTAACTGGCCACGACGTCTGAATGTAAAACTTATAAAGGGCAACAAATAAATCGAGTAACATATCAAGTTCCCATTATTATTATTTACGCATATTACGCACGTAATTGCTTCAAACACCAATGGCCTTAAATAATGAAAGAAAGCAGTAAAAAAGATAAAAATTTGCATATAAGCGACATATTGAGAAATGAAAATAGGTTATATGATTAAACAATATGTAAAACAAAATCATTTCGAGCAAGTTTAATTCATTCACACATTTCTCGAAGGCAAATATTTGCATCAAATATGGTAAAATATTGGTTCATAGACGCCATTCATTTATATATGGTTTGATATAGAGCAAGTTGTATAGAAGGGGTTTAGTACGAACATTAATATATTGAATCAAATTATTATCATTGTACACAATACATAGCATTGGTTCGGGGTAAACAGTGCAATTGAAAGAGCATTTAAGCATTACAGTAAAATCATCTACAAATAAATGTATACATATATAAATTGCATATAAATATATAATACGAGTCATTCGGGAGATAAATTGAGAATATCGATTGATAAAAGTGCTGTCATAAACATTATTACAAAACAAATGCATGGAGATGGTATGTATGCAAAATCATTTGTGAACATATTGCATAAAAAAAGTACAGAGCAGTATGTATGTATGTTTAAGTAATATCATTATCCTGCTAAATTTCCACCACCTAATATGGAATAATTCTTGCATGTTTTGCACGTATGTGTATAATAAAGAACCTAGATTTAATTTATTAAAATTGACTATGGATATGGAATATGGTATTTTCTCTACATATATAATTGCTGTAGATTTTTAAATATTGTTACAATATTTTATATAAATATCAATCATAAATGTACTTCATAAGGTCATAACATACTGCACATAAATCCCCAAACAATCATCAATTCATCAATAATTCAATGCTCATTTTACATGATAATGAAATAGTTGTACATTTAATGCATATACTTGTATTAAAAATAGCATAAATATTTTGCAATAAATTTATACTTGCAAACAGCCACAATAAATTGTATTTAAAAAAAACCCTTAAGTGGTATAGTTATGATATTAATAATAAATAAATAATAAACAATTTATTGGACGGTAAAGAAAGGTTA